>NW_005087953.1:4813-16404 GCF_000331425.1 Pseudopodoces humilis | reverse complement strand
CCACCCCCCCGGGCCGGCCGCTTCCCCCGCCGCTCACATCCGGGCAATGCCCGCCGCCTTATAAGCGCCGCCGCCGCCGCTCGCAGACAATGACGAGGAGGAGGAGGAGGAGGAGGAGGAGGAGGAGGAGGGAGGGAGGGAGGGAGGGAGGGAGGGAGGAAGCGGGCGGGACGGCGCGGCGGGGCTCACAAGATGGAGGGAGCCCGGCCGCCCCTCAGGGAGCGCCGCGCGCCCCTCACGTGTTCCCGCGCGAGGCCCGGGGGGATCGGCCGGGAGAGGTTCCGGGCGGCTCGGCCAGCGGAGCGGCCGGAGCAGCCTCAGAACGACCGGGAGGGGTCTCGGTGCACGGGGAAGGGTCTGAGAGCACTCGGCAGGGGTCCCAGTACAGCCGGGAGGGGTCTCGGTACAGCCGGGAGGGGTCCCAGTACAGCCGGGAGAGGTCTCGGTACAGCCGGGAGGGGTCTCGGTACAGCCGGGAGGGGTCCCAGTACACCCGGGAGGGGTCTCGGCACCCTCAGCACACCCGGGAGGGGTCTCAGAGCACCCGGGAGGGGTCTCGGTACACCTGGGAGGGGTTGCAGCACCCTCAGTACGGCCGGGAGGGGTCTCAGAGCACCCGGGAGAGATCTCAGCACGCCCGGGAGGGGTCTCGGTACACCCGGGAGGGGTCTCGGTACCCTCAGCACACCCGGGAGGGGTCTCGGTACACCCGGGAGGGGTCTCAGCACACTCGGGAGGGTCTCAGAGCACCCGGGAGGGGTCTGAGCACCCTCGGTCACCCTCGGGAAGGGTCTCGGTACCCTCAGAGCACCCGGGAGGGGTCTCAGCACACCCTGGAGAGGTCTCAGCACACCCGGGAGGGGTCTCAGCACACTCGGGAGGGGTCTCAGCACACCCGGGAGGGGTCTCGGTACACCCTGGAGAGGTCTCAGCACCATCAGCGCACCCGGGAGAGGTCTTAGCTCGCCCGGGAGGGGTCTCAGTACACCCGGGAGGGATCTCAGCACCCTCGGCCACCCTCGGGAGGGGTCTCGGTACCCTCAGAGCACCCTCCGGTCTCCCACCCGGCAGGGGTCTCAGTACACCCGGTAGGGGTCTCGGTACACCCAGGCGGGGCTGCAGCACCCTCAGCACACCCGGGAGAGGTCTCGGTACACCAGGGAGGGGTCTCAGAGCACCCGGGAGGGGTCTCAGCACCCTCAGTACGCCCGAGAGGGGTCTCGGTACACCCTGGAGAGGTCTCAGTACCCTCAGTCCATCGGGGAGGGGTCTCAGCACACCCGGGAGGGTCTCAGAACCCCCAGGAGGGGTCTCAGCACGCCCGGGAGGGGTCTCGGTACACCCGGGAGAGGTGTCAGAGCACCCGGGAGGGGTCTCAGCACCCTCAGCACACCCAGGAGGGGTCTCAGGACCCCCGGGAGGGGTCTCAGCACCATCAGCACACCCGGGAGAGGTCTCAGCTCGCCCGGGAGGGGTCTCAGTACACCCGGGAGGGGTCTCAGCACGCCGGGGAGAGGTCTCGGTACACCCGGGAGGGGTCTCAGAGCACACGGGAGAGATCTCAGCACGCTCGGGAAGGATCTCGGCACCCTCAGCACACCCGGGAGGGGTCTCAGAGCACGCGGGAGGGGTCTCGGTACACCAGGGAGGGGTCTCAGCACACCCAGGAGAGGTCTCAGCACACCCGGGAGGGTCTCAGCACACCCGGGAGGGGTCTCGGTACACCAGGGAGGGGTCTCAGAGCACCCGGGAGAGGTCTCAGCACGCTCGGGAGAGGTCTCAGTACCCTCAGTACAGCCGGGAGGGGTCTCAGGACACCCGAGAGGGGTCTCAATACCCTCAGCACACCCGAAAGGGGTCTCAGAGCACACCCGGGAGGGGTCTCAGCACACCCGGGAGAGATTCCAGCACCCTCAGCACACCCGGGAGAGATTCCAGCACCCTCAGCACACCCGGGAGGGGTCTCAGGACCCCCGAGAGGGGTCTCAGCACCCTCGGCACACCCGAGAGGATCTCAGCACACCCGGGAGGGATCTCAGAGCACCGGGGAGAGGTCTCAGCACATCCGGGAGGGGTCACAGCAGACCCGTGAGGCTTCCAGCATCCCGCCCAGCCCTCAGCAAACCCTGTGAGAGGTTTATCAGACACCACTAATTATTACAGCCGCCTCAGCAGTTACCTGAAGGGTTTCAGCTCTCATAGACTCTGAGTTTCGCGACCTTCGGCCATGATCAGACGTCCTGAGGGCACCCATTGATCCTCCAAGGGTTCCTCGCGCTCCCGGCCCTCAGCCGATCCCATGAGGGGGCTGAGGGGACTCGAGCCTCGCCGCCATGAGGGGGCTCGCGCCTCCGCCATGAGGGAGCTCCCGCCTCCGCCATGAGGGGATTCGCGCCTCTGCCGTGAGGGGGCTCCTGCCTCTGTCCTGAGGGGATTCGCGCCTCTGCCTTGAAGGGTATTCGCACCTTCTTGCTCTGAGGGGGCTCCCGCCTCCGCCATGAGGGGCTCGCGCCTCTGTCCTGAGGCGACTGGGGGCCTTTTTGTCCTAAGGTGGCTCGCGCCTCTTCCATGAGGGGGCTCGCGCCTTTTTGCCCTGAGGGGGCCCGTGCCTTGTCGCCATGAGGGGGCTCCTGCCTCTGTCCTCAGGCGATTCGCGCCTCTTCCATGAGGGTGCTCCCGCCTCTGCCGTGGAGGGGCTCGCGCCTTTTTGTCCTGTGGGGGCTCCCGCCTCTGCCATGAGGGGCCTCTCGCCTCTCTGCCCCGAGGAGATTCGCACCTTTTTACTCTGAGGGGATTCGCGCCTCCGCCGGCAGGGAGGCCTCGCGCCTTTTTGTTCTGAGTGGGATCCCGCCTCTTCCGTGAGGGGATTTCCGCCTCTTCCGTGAGGGACTCGCGCCTCTTCCGTGAGGGGATTCGCGCCTTTTTGCCTTGAGGGGATTCGCGCCATTTTGTCCTGAGGGGATTCCCGCCCCTGCCATGAGGGGATTCCTGCCTCTTCCCCTGAGGAGATTCCCGCCTCTGCCATGAGGGGATTCGCGCCTTTTTGCCCTGCGGGGGTTGGTGCCTCTGTGCCGTGATGGAGCTCGTGCATCACCTGCAGGATGGAGCTCACACCACTCTGCCCTCAGCGGGTTTGTGCTGCTCTGCCATGAAATGCTCCTGCCACGCCGCCATGAGGGAGCTCGGGCCGCTGCACCCTGAGGGAGCTCAACGCCACTCGGCCATGAGGGAGCTTGTGCCTCACCGCCAGGATGGAGCTCAAACCTCGCCGCCATGAGGGACTCAAACCTCACTGCCATGAGGGACTCACACCTCGCTGCCATGAGGGACTCACACCTCGCCGCCATGAGGGAGTTTGTGCCTCGCCGCCAGGATGGAGCTCAAACCTCGCCGCCATGAGGGACTCAAACCTCACTGCCATGAGGGACTCACACCTCGCTGCCATGAGGGAGTTTGTGCCTCGCCGCCAGGATGGAGCTCAAACCTCGCCGCCATGAGGGACTCGCACCTCGCCGGCAGGATGGAGCTCCTGCCATTCCGGCCTGAGGTATGGGCATCCCATCCATGGGATAATGGGATGGGATCCATGGGATAATGGGATGGGATCCATGGGATAATGGGATCCATGGGATAATGGGATCCATGGGATAATGGGATGGGATCCTCAGAGCGACGCTTTGAGGGGATGACCCAGAACAGAGACCGGACAGCTTGAAAAGCTGAATTAGGGATTTATTCTCATATTTTTATAAGTTTTGACGCATTTTTATATCGAGTTTAATTATCCAACCACACCTTGAGGTTATGAAATCCCTTCCTCCTTTTTTTCTCTCTTGGATTCACCGAGATTCACGTTCATTTTTTTGTTTGTGCTTTCAAAAGCTTGTCCTTGCTGAAAAATGATTGTTTTGTTTTTATTGTGAAGAGAACATTTAATACGAAATTCAGAGTGAAAAACAGGAGAGCTGAGATGACCCTGAGGAGCTTCCTCAGGGCTGGGAGGGTTTGAGATGACCCTGAGGAGGTTCCTCAGGGCTGGGAGGGTTTGAGATGACCCTGAGGAGGTTCCTCAAGCCTGGGAGGGTTTGAGATGACCCTGAGGAGGTTCCTCAGGCCTGGGAGGGTTTGAGATGACCCTGAGGAGGTTCCTCAGGCCTGGGAGGGTTTGAGATGACCCTGAGGAGGTTCCTCAGGCCTGGGAGGGTTTGAGATGACCCTGAGGAGGTTCCTCAAGCCCAGGAGGGTTTGAGATGACCCTGAGGAGGTTCCTCAGGCCTGGGAGGGTTTGAGATGACCCTGAGGAGGTTCCTCAAGCCCAGGAGGGTTTGAGATGACCCTGAGGAGGTTCCTCAGGCCTGGGAGGGTTTGAGATGACCCTGAGGAGGTTCCTCAAGCCCAGGAGGGTTTGAGATGACCCTGAGGAGGTTCCTCAAGCCCAGGAGTGTTTGAGATGACCCTGAGGAGGTTCCTCAAGCCCAGGAGTGTTTGAGATGACCCTGAGGAGGTTCCTCAGGCCTGGGAGGGTTTGAGATGACCCTGAGGAGGTTCCTCAAGCCCAGGAGTGTTTGAGATGACCCTGAGGAGGTTCCTCAGGCCTGGGAGGGTTTGAGATGACCCTGAGGAGGTTCCTCAGGCCTGGGAGGGTTTGAATCCTTCCAGAAGCCAAAAAAAAATTGGAATTATTCCTTTTCCAGTGGTTTTTTGGCTGCTGAAGGCTCAGCTTGGTGCTCAAGCTGCTCCTGGAAATGAAAATATAAAAGAAGGGAATATATATAAATATATGTAAAAAAGAATAATATATAATATATATATGATTTTATATTATAGTATATATATATGTAGTATAAATAAGAATAATAATTATGAATAAGAATAATGTATATTATATATATAAATATATATAACCAAGGATAATAATTATAAATCAGAATTATATATAATACGTACAATTATAAATAAAAATTCTGTAATATATATAATATATAAAAATATAAATAAGAATAATAATTATAAGAATACTATATAATATATAATATATAAATATATGTAAATAAGACTAATAATTATAAATAACAATAATGTATAATATATATAATATATCTAAATATGTATAAATAAGAATAATTATAAATAATAACATATATATAACATAAATACATATAAGTAAGAATAATAATTATAAGTAACATATATATAACATGTGTAAGCATATTTAAGTAAGAATAATAAATGACTATAACAATAATATATAATATAATATGTAATATATATATAATATACATAATATACATAAATATGTATAAATAAGAATAATAAATATGTATATAGTAATACATTATGTATACAATACATAGATATATAAAAATATTATTATTATTTATAAATAATAGTAATATATACTATATATTATATAGATAAATATGCATAAATAAGAATAATAAATAATTATAAATAAGAATAATACATAATGTAATATATAAATAAATATATATAAATTAGTAATAATTATAAATAAGAATAATCCATAATATATATAATATGCAAAAATATATAAATAAGAATAACAAGTATTTATAAATACAATTAATATATAATATATAAATATATATAAATAAGAATAATAAATTTATATAAATAAGAATAAGTAACTATAAATTACAATAAGATTATATATAATATATATAAATATATGTAAATAAGAACAATAAATAATTATAAATTAGAATAATATATAATGTATATAATACATACAAGTATATATAAATAAGAATAACAATAAATAAGAACAATACATAATACATATAACATATATAATACATATAGTACATATAATATAAATATATATAAATAAGAAAAATAATTATAAGTAAGAATAATAAATTCTACATATAAATATATAGAATAGGAATAATAATAAGAGTAATATATAATATATATAATGTATAAAAATATATATAAGTAAGAAAAATAAATAATTATAAATAAGAATATTTTAATCCCTTGGATTTTATACTGTTCCCATATGTCCTGGAATAATTGGGAAATATATTGGGAAAAATATTTGGAATATTCTGTGATTATTGGGGAAAATATTGGGAATATTCTGTGATTATTGGGAAATATACTGGGAAATATATTGGGAATATTCTGTGATAATTGGCAAATATATATATATACATGTATATATATATAGGTATGTATATATATACATATATACACATGCATATATATATATATATATATGGATCCATGGGATGGGATGGGATAATGGGATGGGATAATGGGATGGGATCTATGGGATAATGGGATCCATGGCATGGGATAATGGGAGCCATGGGATAATGGGAGCCATGGGATAATGGGATGGGATCCATGGGATAATGGGATCCATGGGATCCATGGGATCCATGGGATGATGGGATCCATGGGATGATGGGATCCATGGGATAATGGGATCCATGGGATGATGGGACAGAATTCCAGAGACAATTCCAGGGGAGAACTGGGTGCCGATCCCGAGGCTGTGGAAAGGTCGGATCGGGAATGGAGACACAAAACAAATGGGGGAGGAGGGAACAGTTCCTTTGTTTTTATTCCATGTTTATTCCATAAATTGGGATTTTTCCTTGGTTTCTGATTTTTTATCCATTTTTTTCTGTATTTTGCTCTGGCTATTTTATATTTTTTTAATTTTTAAAATTTTTTCTTTTTTATTAATTTTTAAAAATTTTAATTTTTTTAAATTTTTTTAATGTTTTTTAATTTTTAAAACTTTTTTTAATATTTTAATTTTTTAAAAAATTCTTTTTAATTTTTAATTTTTTTTAAAAAAAATTTGAATTTTAAAAATATTTTTAATTTTTTAATTTTTCAAAATTTAAATTTTTGTTATTTTAAAAAAAAAATTTTAATGATTTTTAATTTTTAATTCTTTAAACATTTTTTAAAGTTTTAATTTTTTATATTTTTTAATTTTTAAATTTTTTAAATTTTTAAATTTTCTAAATTTTCAAATTTTTTATATTTTTAGATTTTCTTAAATTTTTTTAAAATTTTTTATATTTTTTAATTTTTTAAAGATTTTTAAAAATTTTTAATTTTTTTACGTATTTTAAATTTTTAAGATTTTTAAGCATTTTTAATTTTTTCATTTCTTTATTTTTTAATTTTATAAATTTTCAAATTTTTTTAATTTATTTTTTAAATTTTTTAAATTTTTTTGAGTTTTTTTCAAATTCTTAAATTTATTTAATATTTAAATTTTTTAAACTCTTTAATTTTTCAATTTTTTCAAATTTTTTAAATTCTTGAAATTTTCTTTAATTTTTTTAGTTTTTAAATTTTTAATTTTTTTTAATTATTAAATTAATCTTTTTATTAAATATTATATCTATATATTTATTAAATTTAATTATTAAACCACCTTTGTGTGTCCAGGAAAAGAAAAAAAAGGAAAAAATTCCCTTTTTTTAATCCCAATTAATCCCAATTAATCCAAATTAATTTGTTTTGTTTTTTTAATTCCCTTTCTTTAATCCTAATTAATCCAAATGAATCCCAAATAATTTGATGTTTTTTTAAAAAAAATCCTTTAATCCTAATATATCCCAATTAATTTGGTTTTCTTTTTTACATTCCCTTTTTTTAATCCAAATTAGTCCCAATTAATCCAAATTATTTTTTTTTTTAAATTCCTTTTCTTTAATCTCAGTTAATCCCAATTAGTCCCAATTAATTTGGGGAATGTTTTTTTAAAAAAAATGAATCCCTGAGGAATAAAGAGAAAAAAACCCCAATTATAATTAAAAATCAATTATAAAAAATCAATTATAAAAAACCAATTGTAATAAAAAGTTAATTATAATTAAAAAATCAATTCTAAAAAATCAATTATAATTAAAAATCAATTATAATAAGAAATTAACTATGAAAGATCAATTATTAATTAAAAATAAATTTTAATTAAAAGCCAATTATAAAAAATCAATTAATTAAAATCAATTTTGATTAAAAGTAAATTTAAAAAAATCAACTCAATTAAAAATCAATTATAATTAAAAATTAATTATTAATTAGAAACCAATTGTAATTATAAATCAATTTTAATTAAAAATCAGTTATAAAAATCAATTATAATTTAAATCAATTATTAATTAAAAATCAATTATAATTAAAAATCAATAATAAAAATTCAATTATAATTAAAAATCAATTCCCGTTAATTCCCGCTCTGGATAATTAATTCCCAATAAATTTGGGATGAATTCCTTGGAATTTTTTTATGGAATGAGGATTGGAAAATTCCAATTGGAATCTCGGAGCTCCCCCTGCTGCCGACACAGAAAATCACGGAAAAATCCATGGAAAATCCTGGAATTCTGGGAATGCTGAACTGGGAATGGCTTTTCTGGGAATGGGATCCAGTCCTGGAAAATTCCATCCCAATCCCAGAGATTCCATCCCAGGTTTTCCATCCCAATCCCAGATTTTCCATCCCAATCCCAGATTTTCCATCCCAGATTTTCCCAGATTTTCCATCCCAATCCCAGAGATTCCATCCCAGATTTTCCATCCCAATCCCAGAGATTCCATCCCAGGTTTTCCATCCCAATCCCAGATTTTCCATCCCAATCCCAGATTTTCCATCCCAGGTTTTCCATCCCAATCCCAGAGATCCCATCCCAATCCCAGATTTTCCATCCCAATCCCAGAGAGTCCATCCCAGATTTTCCATCCCAATCCCAGAGATTCCATCCCAGGTTTTCCATCCCAATCCCAGAGATTCCATCCCAGGTTTTCCATCCCAATCCCGGAGATTCCATCCCAGATTTTCCATCCCAATCAGATTTTCCATCCCAGATTTTCCATCCCAATCCCAGATTTTCCATTCCAGATTTTTCATCCCAATCCCAGAGATTCCATCCCAGGTTTTCCATCCCAATCCCAGAAATTCCATCCCAGGTTTTCCATCCCAATCCCGGAGATTCCATCCCAGATTTTCCATCCCAATCCCAGATTTTCAATTCCAGATTTTTCATCCCAATCCCAGAAATTCCATCCCAGATTTTCCATCCCAATCCCAGAGATCCCATCCCAATCCCAGATTTTCTGGGAATGCTGTACTGGGAATGGCTTTTCTGGGAATGGGATCGGTTTTTCCTGCCGGAAAACGGGAATGGGAATCCCGTGATCCCAAATTGTTTCGGGTTGGGAATTTGGGAATGCTGAATGTGGGAAGGGAATGATCCCTCTGTCCCAGGATGATCCAAATCCTCCCAGCCCGGAATTCCTTCCCAAAATTCCATGGAAACCTGGATCCTTGGACATTCCCAGGGATCCTCCCAGCCAAGAATTCCCAAAATCCCATCAAATCCTGGATTCACCTGGCCTTGGAATTCAGCCAGCCGGGAATTCCTTCCCAAAATTCCATGGAAACCTGGATCCATCCAGCCTTGGAATTCCAGCCAGCCAGGAATTCCCAAAATTCCATCAAATCCTGGCCCGAGATGAACAAAAAAAGCCGGAAAAACCGGAAATAAATCCATTTTTATTCCCAGAAGATCAAAAAAGAGGGAACGAGCACAGTAAATCCCAGCCCAGTTTTGGGTTTTAATTAATAAAATTAAATTAAATTGAAATAAATAAAAATAAAATAATTTTTTTCCCCCAATATTTCCCAATTTTCCCATTTTTCCCTCACTTTTTCCTACCTTTTTCCCAGTTTTTCCGAGGTTTTCCCCAGTTTTCCTCAGTTTTCCCTCCCTCAGGCAGCGCTGTCACTCTGGGGCTGTTTCTGCTGTTTTTTCCCCTACTTTTTCCCAAAATTCCCACTTTTTTCCCCATTTCCCCTTCCAATTTTCCCAGTTTTTCCCAGTTTTTCCCATTTTTTCCCAGTTTTTCCTGGGCTTTTCCCAGTTTTCCTCAGTTCTCCCCCCCACAGGCAGCACTTTCACAACAGAGCTGTTTTATTCCCATTTTTCCCCTACTTTTTCCCAAAAATTCCCAAAATTCCAATTTCCCCCTCACTTTTCCTTATCTTTTTCCCAATTTTTCCCAGTTTTCCAAGTTTTTTCCCAGTTTTTCCGAGGTTTTTCCCTGTTTTTCCCAGTTTTTCCAAGGTTTTTCCCAGTTTTCCGAGGTTTTCCCACCCTCAGGCCGCGCTGTCACAACGGGGCTGTTTTATTCCCATTTTTCCCTACTTTTTCCCAATAATTCCCAAAATTCCCATCCCCCCTCACTTTTCCCTACCTTTTTCCAAGTTTTTTCCCAATTTTCCCGAGGTTTTTCCCACTTTTCTGAGGTTTCCCCCCCTCAGGCCTCCCCACCACCTCAAACCACCCACAAGGTTTTCCTGTCACTCTGGGGCTGCTTTTTCCTGTTTTTCCCTGTTTTTTCCCAATTTTCCCATTTCCCCCTCACTTTTCCTTATCTTTTTCCCAATTTTTCCCAGTTTTCCAAGTTTTTTCCCAGTTTTTCCGAGGTTTTTCCCACTTTTCTGAGGTTTCCCCCCCTCAGGCCTCCCCACCACCTCAAACCACCCACAAGGTTTTCCTGTCACTCTGGGGCTGCTTTTTCCTGTTTTTCCCTGTTTTTTCCCAATTTTCCCATTTCCCCCTCACTTTTCCTTATCTTTTTCCCAATTTTTCCCCAGTTTTCCAAGTTTTTCCCCAATTTTCCCGAGGTTTTTCCCACTTTTCCGAGGTTTCCCCCCCTCAGGCCTCCCCACCACCTCAAATCACCCACAAGGTTTTCCTGCCACTCTGGGGCTGCATTTTCCCATTTTTCCCTGTTTTTTCCCCAATTTTCCCATTCCCCCCTCACTTTTCCTTATCTTTTTCCCAATTTTTCCCAGTTTTCCAAGTTTTTTCCCAGTTTTTCCGAGGTTTTTCCCACTTTTCCGAGCTTTTCCCCCCTCAGCTCTTGGCCCAGCAGGGGGCGCTGTCGTCAGGCGCTTCCCCTCACGAAATTGGCGGGAAACGGAAGCTCGGGAATGGCGGAGCCGAAGGAATTTCATGGATCATCCTTGGATTTCCCGAGCTCAGGTAATTCCAAATTATCCCAGAAAAATTCCCAGGAATTCTGGGATAAACACAGTTTCAAGTTTTGTCAGGGCTTGGAAATTTTCCCGGTTGGGAATTTCTTCCTAAAATCCTTTAAATCCCTCCGAAAAATTCCAGGCCTTTGGAAGGGGGAAGAGATTCGCTCCCAGTTGGGAATTGCTTCCCAAAATTCCCAAAAATTCCCCAAAATTCCCAAAATTCCCAAAAATCCGATCCATCTGGAAGCCGGAGGATGTTCTTCCTCATTCCCCCGGTTGGGAATTGCTTCCCAAAATTCCTAAAATTCCCAAAATTCCCAAAAATCCGATCCATCCGGGGCCTCTGGAAGCAGGAATTCGTTCCCTGTGTCCAGAGTTGGGAATTCCTTAAAAAAAATGGGAATGACTGGGAAAAAATGGGAAAAAAGAGGAAAAAAAATCAGGGAAAAAGAGGTAAAATCAGGGAAAAAAAAAGCAGGAAAAATTGGGGGAAAAGCAGGAAAAATTGGGGGAAAAGCAGGAAAAAAATGGGGAAACTGAGTCTGGAAAATTT
>NW_005087950.1:14435-37482 GCF_000331425.1 Pseudopodoces humilis | reverse complement strand
CCCCCCCCAAAACCCAGGAATATCCCCCCAAACCCAGGAATTTCCCCCCAAAATTGTGAATTTCCCCCCCCAAACACAGGAATTTTTCCCCCAAACTCAGGAATTTCCCCCCCCCAGCCCGGGATTCCGGGAATCTCCCGCTTTACCGCGTCGAACTGCGTGAAGAACTCGTGGGGTTTGCTCTCCACGCTCTCGGGGTCGGCCTTGACGTCCACCATGGGGTTGAGGCTCTGCGCCCGCTCCAGGGAGGCCTCGGCGCGGTTCCGACCCTGGGATCCCACCGGGATCAGGAACTGGGCCCGGCTGTCCTCGGGAGACACCTGGGAACAGGCGGAGAGGAACCCCCGGGATGGGAATCCTCGAACTCCCACGGGTTTGGGGGTGTTCCTGAAGGGGGGGAAACCCTCAGGGATGGAATTCCCAGATTTTGGGGGTGTTCCTGAAGGGGGGGAAACCCTCAGGGATGGAATTCCCAGATTTTGGGGATGTTCCTGAAGGGGGGGAAAACCCTCAGGGATGGAATTCCCAGATTTTGGGGGTGTTCCTGAAGGGGGGGAAACCCTCAGGGATGGAATTCCCAGATTTTGGGGGTGTTCCTGAAGGGGGGGAAACCCTCAGGGATGGAATTCCCAGATTTTGGGGGTGTTCCTGAAGGGGGGGAAACCCTCAGGGATGGAATTCCCAGATTTTGGGGGTGTTCCTGAAGGGGGGGAAACCCTCAGGGATGGAATTCCCAGATTTTGGGGATGATCCTGAGAGGAACAGAGGAAAAAATCCGAAGAATGGAATTTATTAAATTCCCAGATTTTGGGGATGTTCCTGAGAGGAACAGAACTCAGCAACAGGGAAAAAACTTGGGATTGGGAACTCTGGCCAGGACAAGGCTGTGCCCAGGTGTGTCCCCAGGTGTGTCCCCTCCCCCCAGGTGTTCCCAGGTGTGTCCCAGGTGTCCCCAGGTGTGTCCAAGTGTTCCCAGGTGTGCCCAGGTATGTCCAGGTGTGTCCCCAGGTGTGTCCAAGTGTTCCCAGGTGTGTCCAGGTATGTCCAGGTGTGTCCCCAGGTGTGTCCCACGTGTCTCCAGCTGTGTTCCCAGGTGTGTCCAGGTGTTCCCAGGTGTTTTCCAGGTGTCCCCAGGTGCCCCCAGGTGTTCCCAGGTGTGTCCCCCCTCACCTGTTGGTGGTCCAGCAGGGTGAGACCCCTGACCCCGGCCAGGATGAGGTTTTTGGCCACCTCGGCTCCGAGCCCACGCAGCCCCACCAGCAGCACCCGCGAGGCGCGCAACCTGCGGGACCCCCGGGAAAGGGGACACCTCAGCCGTGACAACGGGGGACCCCTCACCCCTGTGGGGGATCCCTCACCCCTATGGGGGACCCCTGATCCCTATAGGGCTACCCCTCACCCCTATGGGGCCACCCCTGTTCCCTATAGGACTACCCCTGACCCCTATGGGGACCCTCAGACCCTTTTGGGGACCCTCAGACCCCTATGGGGCGACTCCTGACCCCTGTAGGGCTACCCCTGACCCCTATGGGGCCACCCCTGTTCCCTATAGGGCTACTCCTGACCCCTGTAGGGCTACCCCTGACCACTATGGGGCCACCACTGACCCCTATGGGGACCCCTGACCCTTATAGGGCCACCCCTGACCCCTACAGGGATCCTCAGACCCCCATAGAGCCACCCCTGACCCTTATGGGGACCCTCAGACCCTTTTGGGGACCCTCAGACCCCTATGGGGCGACTCCTGACTCCTATAGGGCTACCCCTGACCCCTATGGGGCCACCACTGACCCCGATGAGGACCCTCAGACCCCTATGGGGCCACCCCTGACCCCTATAGGGCTATTCCTGACCCCTATGGGGACCCTCAGGCCTCTATAGAGCCAGCCCTAACCCCATGGTGACACCCCAGGGTCATACAGGCACCGCCAGACCCCTATAGAGCCAGCCCCCGACCCCTATAAGGACCCCCAACCTTCTATAGGGGCCTCCTAGACCCCTATAGGGACCCCCAAGAGCCCCTATAAAGCCCCCTCCAAGCTCCTGCAGGGCTCCTGTAACTCCTATGGAGCTCTTGCACCATCTATAGGGCCCTCCAAAGCCCATATAGAGACCACCCCAGCTCCTCTAAACCCGCCTGGCATCCATAGGGAGCCCCCAAACCCTTACACAGCCCCCCAGATCCTTCCAGAACCCCAAAAATCCCTACAGGACCCCCTCAGGCTCCTGCAGGGACCCTCCCGCCTCCTATAGGAGCTCCCCAAGCCCCTATAGAGCCCCTCCAGGTTATCCCCCAAGCCCCACCGACCGTTTTTGGGCCTCGAGCCCCCAGAGCCGGATCTGCCGGTCGTACTGAGCCGCCTCCTCTTCGCTGATGCCGCCGGGGCCGGACTCGTCCTTCTCCACCATCGCGGCGGCCCCCGAGACCCCCCTCAGGGTCCCTCAAAGCCCCTCACGAATCCTCCAAAGTCTCTCTGACCTTTCAGGCCGCTCTCGACACCTCGGAGCTCCTCAGGGGCCCTCAAAGACCCCTCAAAGCCGCTCACGGTCCCTCAAAGCCCCTCACGACCCCTCAAAGCCCCTCACGGTCCCTCAAAGCCCCTCACGACCCCCGAGACCCCTCACGGTTCCTCAAAGCCCCTCACGCAACTCGCGGCGCCCCCTAGCGGCCCGCGCAAACTCCCGCCCGCCGCCGCTCCACTTCCCGCCGAGCCGCGGGGGGAGGACGCACCGAATCCGCTCCCGGTGCCCGCTGTCCCTCAGGAGAAAAGAACGCTCAGGGGTTTCTTCTGTCGTCGTTTCATCCCGGTGTGACGGCGTGAGGCCGCGGCCGCGGTTTTGGGGGCCTTCCCGCGAGCAGTGTGGCACAATCCGTGTTGTTTTCCCCCCCGCTTTTCACACTCAGATGGACTCGTCCTCCTCCCATCGCGGGCGTTCCCGCCATTCCTCCCTCGGCTTCGTCAATCTCCGTCAGCCTCGTTGGGAGACTTTCGGAAGCGTTCCGAGCGCGCCTTCGGAAATATTCGGAAAGCGTCGGAGAACTTCGGAAATGTTCGGAGAGTTTTGGAGAACTTCGCGGAAATTCGATGATTTCCAAATCGAACGATCCCAAAGAAATAAAGCGGCCAAAGCGGTGCAAAAATCCCGTCAATAATTAGAAAAATCGGGGGCTTTGGGGGTTGTTTTCTCCTGGTTTTATAAAATCCATGCTGGTTTTTTTCCAAGTCACGACAAGATCCCGAACTCCCTGCCCGTTCTGCCCACCTTTCTGTATTTTCCTATAAAATCAGGAAATTCGGGATATTTTGGGGGGTTTGGGGTTTGTTGGTTTGTTTTTTTTTGCTGTGCGACATTTGGATGTGGAGAAACACCCCCGTGACTCGTGGAAATTCCGGGTGGGAAGAGGATTTTTGGGGAACATCGACTCCGACCATCAACGGGCACCGTTTTGGAGGGGTTTTGAGTAGGGAAAGAGAAACCCGTGAGGGGAAAAGACTCAAAAATCTCCTCATAAAGTTTTCTTTCTGCGAAATTTTGCTGTGAGAAAACTTCACCCGGAAATCCCCTTAGGCGGAGAGTTTCGGAACCGTTCGGAAAACTTCGGCAACATTCGGAGAGAATCGGGAGGCGCTCGGAAAGCGGAAAAGCCCGAGGAGCTCTTCGTGAGTCCTCGCCGCCTCTCGAAACTCTCCGAAGTGGCGGCGCTCGGGTGTTTCCGGCGGCGCTCGGGTGTTTCCGGCGGCCGTCGGGGCGCTGCCTCAGGGCGGGCGCCATTTTGTGTGTCCGCCCGCGGAGCGCGGAGCGCGGGGCGCGGGCGGAGGAGCCGCCGGGCCGAGCCCCCCGCGCCGTTCAGTGATTTGTGCCCCCACGTTCTCCACGCCCTGCCCGTTGTCCATGGCCGTGGAGAGCCCGAGTGTCCCCCCCGCCGCCGCCGCTTCCCCCCCCAGCCCGCACTGCACCCCCCCTTCTCCGTCCTGCCACGGCAGCTGCAGCCTCCCCCGGCCGCCGCCGCCGCTCCAAGGGCACCATCACGGCCCGGACGAAAGGTCCAGTAACCGCCTCTCCCGAGCGCCTTCTCTGTGTGCCCGGGGGTCGGTCCGGCGCGCCGGACCAGGTTTGGGGAGGGGGCGGCGGGAGGGAACGGGGAGGGGAGGGAGGCTGTGGGGAGGGGGCTCGGGGGGGACTCTGAGGAGGAGGAGGAGGAGGAGGGTGAGGAAGGGCCAGAGGGGGAATCGGGGGAGGCCCGGGAGGATGTGAGGAGGAGGAGGGTGAGGAAAGGCCTGAGGGGGATTGAGGGGGGGGGGTTGTGAGGAGGAGGAAGGAGGAAGGGCTTGAGGGGGATTTGGGGAGGGGGTACTGAGGAGGAAGGACGTGAGGGGGATTTGAGGAAGGGCCTGAGGGGGATTTGGGGGGGGGGGTTCTGAGGAGGAGGAGAAAGGGCCCGAGGGAGATTTGAAGAAGGACTTGAGGGGGATTTGAGGAAGGACCTGAGGGGGGATCCTGAGGAAGAGGGTGAGGAAGGGCCTGAGGGGGATTTTGGGGGGGTTCTGAGGAGGAAAGACATGAGGAGGATTCGAGGAGGGTGAGGAAAGGGTTTGAGGGGGATTTGAGGAGGAGGAGGAGAATGAGGAAGGGTTTGAGGGAGATTTTGGGGGGGTCCTGAGGAGGAAGAAAGGCCTGAGAGGGATTTGAGGAGGGGGAGGAAGGGCCTGAGAGGGATTTGAGGAGGGTGAGGAAGGGCCAGAGGGGGATTTGAGGAGGAGGAGGAGGGTGAGGAAGGGCCTGAGGGGGATTTGAGGAGGAGGAGGAAGGTGAGGAAGGACCTGAGGGGGATTTGGGGGGATCCTGAGGAGGAGGAAGGGCCTGAGAGGGATTTGAGGAGGAGGAGGGTGAGGAAGGGTTTGAGGGGGATTTGAGGAGGGTGAGGGTGAGGAAGGGCCTGAGAGGGATTTGAGGAGGAGGAGGAAGGTGAGGAAGGACCTGAGGGGGATTTGAGGAGGAGGAGGAAGGTGAGGAAGGACCTGAGGGGGATTTGGGGGGATCCTGAGGAGGAGGAAGGGCCTGAGAGGGATTTGAGGAGGAGGAGGGTGAGGAAGGGCTTGAGGGGGATTTGAGGAGGAGGAGGGTGAGGAAGGGCCAGAGGGGGATTTGAGGAGGAGGAGGAAGGTGAGGAAGGACCTGAGGGGGATTTGGGGGGATCCTGAGGAGGAGGAAGGGCCTGAGAGGGATTTGAGGAGGAGGAGGGTGAGGAAGGGTTTGAGGGGGATTTGAGGAGGGTGAGGGTGAGGAAGGGCCTGAGAGGGATTTGAGGAGGAGGAGGAAGGTGAGGAAGGACCTGAGGGGGATTTAAGGAGGAGGAGGAAGGTGAGGAAGGACCTGAGGGGGATTTGGGGGGATCCTGAGGAGGAGGAAGGGCCTGAGAGGGATTTGAGGAGGAGGAGGAAGGTGAGGAAGGACCTGAGGGGGATTTAAGGAGGAGGAAGAAGAGGAGGAGGCCCGATGTGGGGAGGGGGCTCAGGGGTCCTGAGGAGGAGGAAGAGGAAGAGGGGCTGAAGGCAGTGCAGGCCTTGGGGGGAGGACTGCGAGAGGATTTGGGAATATTTGGGATGGAGGATGATCCCTGGGGGAGGATTTAGGTCCTTTCTGGGGGTGCTGGGGGGGTTAACCCCAATTTTGGGGGGCTTTGAGTCCTCCCTGAGAGGCTCCAGCCCCTTTTTTAGGGGATTTATTTGGGGGAAGGGGATTAATCGTCTTTAGGGAAGACTAAAACTCCTTTTTTGGGGGGGGTCTCGAGGTTTGGGGGGGCTTTAGACCCTTTTTGGGGGGGTTTAACCCCATTTTGGGGGATTAAAATCCTCATTTTTGGGGGATTTTAGATACTGGAGGGGGCTCCGCTCTTTTGGGGGATTTTTCCTTCCAGAGGGGGAGGATCTAGTTGGGTTTTTTTGGGAATTGGGTACTTTTGGGAAAGGATTGAACCCTTTTTTTAGGTATATTTAGGTGCTGGGGGGTTTTAGCTCCTATTTTTGGGAGATTTAGCTCATTTTGGGGGGAGTTAGCCTCATTTTTTAGAGGTTCTGGTCCTTAATAAGTTCTTTATTCACTCCTTAAATTTCTCTTCATTTCCTTAAATCCCCCCCAAATTTGGATCAGGAAGTTTGGCTGGGATTTTTCCCCCTTTTTCCCATAGCCAAAAGTTTCATTTGCAGGGTTTCAAATGTTCCAAAAGCTCCGAATTTGCTCCCAAAATCCTCTTTTTCCCTCTTTTTGTGACCCCCCTCTCGGAGCCATTTCCTCTATTCCCGTTTTTTTTTTTTTGGTAGTTCAATCCGAATAATGTGAGAAAAAAACTGAAATTGGGGGGGTTTGGGGTGTTTTTAGGGGGAAAAAGAGGTAAATTCTGGGAATTTTTAGGGAAAAAGGGTAAATCCTGGGAATTTTTAGGGAAAAAAGGGAATTTTTGGGGTATTTTTAGGGAAAAAAAGAGAATTTTTTGGGTATTTTTAGGGGGAAAAGGTAAATCCAGGGAGTCTTGGGGTGCTTTTAGGGGGAAAAAAGGTGAAATAAGGGGATTTTTAGGAAAAAAAAGGGTAAATCCAGGGAATTTTCAGGGTATTTTTGGGGAAAAAAGGTAAATCCAGGGTGTTTTGGGGATATTTTTAGGGGAAGAAAGGTAAATCCAGGGAATTTTGAGGGTATTTTTAAGGAAAAAAGTAAATCCAGGGTATTTTGGGATATTTTTAGGGGAAAAAAGGTAAATCCAAGGAAATTTGGGATATTTTTAGAAAAAGAAAGGAGATTAAGGGAGGTTTGGGAATATTCCTTAGGAAAAAAGGGTAAATCCAGGGATTTTGGGAGGGTTTTACTGGAAAAAAAGGGAATTTTGGGGACCTGGGGTTCTTTTCCACGCGGGCTCAGGGTGGGAAATGAGTGGAAAATGTGGAATTTTACGATTTTTTGGTGCCTTTTCCCCTTCTTCCCTCGATCCCCCCACGATTCCCGAGCGTCAAATCCTTGGAAGTTCCCCCAGTGTGTCCCAAAACCAAGCAGAATTCCCCCAAAAAAAAGTCACAAAAGCACACAATTCCCAAACAAAAAAAAAACCCCAAAAAAAGAAATTTCTGAGTGAAACCACCCCGGAATTCCGACCTGGAACAGGATTTTCCACAAAAAAAAAAAGTCACAAAGTCGGTGGAAATCGCTGGAAAAAAAAAAAACCAAAAAGTGTGAAAATCATAAAAATCATAAAAAAAAAGGTGGTAAAAAGCACCTCACACTTCCCCTCCCCCCTTCAGCCCCAAAATTCCAGGAAAAAATTGGAATTTGGGGGGATTTTTACCCCTCCCCCCACACTTTTCCCTGTTTTTTGCCCTCTCTGTGGAAGCACAAGTTGGGTCAGGTCCATTTTTTCTGGTTATTCCCGGCAAAAAAAAAGCGGGAAAAAGTAAATCCCGGGATTTTGGGAGGTTTAGGAAGGGTTTGATTTATTCCAAAAGGGAATTTTTTCCTTTTCCCCTGCTGGTTTTCCCAGTTTTTTGGGTTTGGTGTGTCCCAAAAATCTCCAAAAATGGGATTTTTTTTCCTCTTTTTTTTTTAATGGGAATTTTATTAACAGAGGAAAATCCCTAAAAAATTGGATTTTCCCCCATTTTTTAAATGGAAATTTTATGGATAGAGGAAAATTCCTAAGAAAAAATGGGATTTTATTTTCTTATTTAAGGGGAATTTCATTATCCAAGGAAAATTCCTTTAAAAAATTGCATTTTCCGACATTTTTTTTAATGGGAATTTTATGGATAGAGGAAAATTCCTAAGAAAAAATGGGATTTTATCTTGTTTTTTAATGGAAATTTCATTATCCAAGGAAAATTCCTAAAAAAAAATGTGATTTTCCCCCATTTTTTTAATGGGAATTTTGTGATAGATGAAAATTCCTTAAAAAAATGCATTTTTATCCTTTTTTTAATGGGAATTTTATTATCTGGGAAAATCCCTAAAAAAAAAGTGATTTTTTTCCCTTTTTTTTAATGGGAATTTTATTAATAGATGAGAATTCCTAAAAAAAGTGGGATTTTATTTCTTTATGTAGTAGAAATTTCATTATCCAAGGATAATTCCTAAAAAAATTGGGTTTTCCCCTCTTTTTTTTAATGGAAATTTGATCAGCAGAGGAAAATCCATAAAAAAACCGGGATTTTATTCTCTTTTTTTAAGGAAAACTTCATTATCCAAGGAAAATTCCTAAAAAAAATGGGATTTCCCCCCTTTTTTAATGGAAATTTGATTATCTGAGGAAAATTCCTTTTAGAAAAAATGGGATTTTCCCTCTTTTTTTAATGGAAATCCCATCATGAGACAAAAATCCCTAAGAAAAAATGGGATTTTCCCTCTTTTTTTAATGGAAATCCCATCATGAGACAAAAATCCCTAAGAAAAAATGGGATTTTCCCTCTTTTTTTAATGGAAATTTCATCAGCAGAACTCCCAGATTCCCGGGATTATCCCAAATATTTGGGATTTGGGGTCCCAGCGTCGATTCCAACCCGGAATTCCAGCTGGAATTGTTGGATTCAGGAATTCATTTTGTTCCTTTTCCCAAAATTTTCCATTTCTGCCCCAAATTCCCCCCCGGATTTTGGGATTTGGGACATTTTTCCCCCCAAAAAAACCCCAGAAAATTCCCATTATTTTTCCAGGCGGAGCTGGGTCGGGATTTTGGGGAATTTGGGGTTTTTTTGGGAATATTGGGATCCTCCAGAAATTTGGGAGTCCCTCAGGAATTTGGGAATCCCTCAGGAATTTGGGAATCCCCCAGGAATTTGGGAATTTCCATGAGAATTTGGGAATCCCCCAGGAATTTGGGAATCCCCAGAGAATTTGGGAATCCCCCAGGAATTTGGGAATCCCTCCGGAATTTGGGAATCCCTCAGGAATTTGGTAATCCCTCCGGAATTTGGGAATCCCTCCGGAATTTGGGAATCCCCAGAGAATTCAGGGCTGAGCTCTGAGCCGCACCAGGCTCCGAAATTCCCGTTTTCCCCCCAAATTTGACCATTCCCGGTGTTTTTCCAGGGAGGATGGCGAGCTGGAGGAGGAGCCATCATTCCCATTCCCAAATTCCCAAAATCCCAGTATTTTCCAAGGAGCATGGTGAGCTGGAGGAGGAGCCATAACTCCCATTCCCAAATTCCCAAATTCCCAAATTCCCTCTGGTTTTCCAGGGAGGATGGCGAGCTGGAGGAGGAGCCATCATTCCCATTCCCAAATTCCCAAAATCCCAGTATTTTCCAAGGAGGATGGGGAGCTGGAGGAGGAGCCATAACTCCCATTCCCAAATTCCCAAATTCCCAAATTCCCTATGTTCCTCCAGGGAGGATGAGGAGCTGGATGAGCCATAATTCCCAAATTCCCATTCCCAAATTCCCAAATTCCCTCTGGTTTTCCAGGGAGGATGGCGAGCTGGAGGAAGAGCCATCATTCCCAAATTCCCATTCCCAAATTCCCATTCCCAAATTCCCAAATTCCCGGTATTTTCCAGGGAGGATGGCGAGCTGGAGGAGCCATAATTCCCACATTCCCATTCCCAAATTCCCAGGTTCCCGAATTCCCTGTGTTCCTCCAGGGAGGATGGCGAGCTGGAGGAGCCATAATTCCCACATTCCCATTCCCAAATTCCCAGGTTCCCGAATTCCCTGTGTTCCTCCAGGGAGGATGGCGAGCTGGAGGAGCCATAATTCCCACATTCCCATTCCCAAATTCCCAGGTTCCCGAATTCCCTGTGTTCCTCCAGGGAGGATGGCGAGCTGGAGGAGGGCGAGCTGGAGGAGGACGACGGCGCCGAGGAGGCTCCGGAGCGCTCCCGCTCCCGTTCCCGATCCCAATCCCGCTCCCAGTCCCGCTCCCAATCCCGGCGGGAGCGGCGCCGCAGCGGCTCCGAGGACGAGAAGGGGCAGCGGCGCCTGAAGCGCAAACGCCGCAAGGAGCGCGACAAGGACAAGCGCAGGGCCAAGAAAAAGAGGAAATCCAAGCACAAGGTGGGAAAATCCAAGGGTTTTTAGGGATTTTTCCAGGTTTTTCCGGGGTTTTTCTGGATTTTTTTTCCGATTTTTTTTTTCTGATTTTTTTCCGATTTTTTTCCGATTTTTTTCCGGTTTTTTTCCGATATTTTCCGATTTTTTTCTGGATTTTTGTGGTTTTTTCTGGTTTTTTTTTTTCCCATGGTTTTTTCCGTTTTTTTTTTCCCAGATTTTTCCAGTTTTCTTCCCAGTTTTTTTTTCCTGATTTTTTTCCATTTTTTTCGTGGTTTTTTTTCTGTTTTTTTCCGGTTTTTTCCCAGTTTTTTCCAGTTTTTTTCCCAGTTTTATCCAGTTTTCTTCCCAGTTTTTTCCAGTTTTTTTCCCAGTTTATCCAGTTTTCTTCCCAGTTTTTTTTTCCTGATTTTTTTCCATTTTTTTCATGGGTTTTTTTCTGGTTTTTTCCGGTTTTTTCCAGTTTTTTTCCCAGTTTTTTCCAGTTTTTTTCCCAGTTTATCCAGTTTTCTTCCCAGTTTTTTTTTCCTGATTTTTTTCCATTTTTTTCATGGGTTTTTTTCTGGTTTTTTCCGGTTTTTTCCAGTTTTTTTCCCAGTTTTTTCCAGTTTTTTTCCCAGATTTTTCCAGTTTTCTTCCCAGTTTTTTTTTCCTGTTTTTTTTCCATTTTTTTCATGGGTTTTTTTCTGTTTTTTTCCGGTTTTTTCCCAGTTTTTTCCAGTTTTTTTCCCAGTTTTTTCCAGTTTTTTTCCCAGTTTTTTCCAGTTTTTTTCCCAGTTTATCCAGTTTTCTTCCCAGTTTTTTTTTCCTGTTTTTTTTCCATTTTTTTCATGGGTTTTTTTCTGGTTTTTTCCGGTTTTTTCCAGTTTTTTTCCCAGTTTTTTCCAGTTTTTTTCCCAGTTTATCCAGTTTTCTTCCCAGTTTTTTTTTCCTGATTTTTTTCCATTTTTTTCATGGGTTTTTTTCTGGTTTTTTCCGGTTTTTTCCAGTTTTTTTCCCAGTTTTTTCCAGTTTTTTTCCCAGATTTTTCCAGTTTTCTTCCCAGTTTTTTTTTCCTGTTTTTTTTCCATTTTTTTCATGGGTTTTTTTCTGTTTTTTTCCGGTTTTTTCCCAGTTTTTTCCAGTTTTTTTCCCAGTTTTTTCCAGTTTTTTTCCCAGTTTTATCCAGTTTTGTTCCCAGTTTTTTTTTCCTGATTTTTTTTCCATTTTTTTCATGGGTTTTTTTCTGTTTTTTTCCGGTTTTTTCCCAGTTTTTTCCAGTTTTCTTCCCAGTTTTTTCCAGTTTTCTTCTCAGATTTTTTTCCTGATTTTTTTCCCATTTTTTTCATGTTTTTTTTCCTGGTTTTTTCCTGGGTTTTTCCTTTTTTTTTTTTTTCTATTTTTTTCTGGTTTTTTTTCATGTGTTTTTCCTTTTTTTTTTTCCCAGTTTTTTCCAGGTTTTTTTCCGAGTTTTTTTTCTGGATTTTTTCCACTTTTTTCCAGGTTTTTTTTCTGGATTTTTTTCCCACTTTTTTCCAGGTGTTTTCCTGGGTTTTCCCCCCTTTTTTTTTTCCTATTTTTTTTCTGGGTTTTTTTGGTGGTTTTTTTCTGGTTTTTTTTCATGGTTTTCTCCGGTTATTTTCCCATTGTTTTCCAGGTTTTTTCCGAGTTTATTTTCTGGAATTTTCCCACTTTTTTCCAGGTTTTTTCCCATTTTTTTCCTGATTTTTTTCCATTTTTTTTTCCTGTTTTTTCTGCTTTTTTTACTGGGTTTTTTCCGGGTTTTTTCCCTTTTTTTTTTTCTATTTTTTTTCTATTTTTTTCTGGGTTTTTTTCATGTTTTTTTCCAGTTCTTTTCCCAGTTTTTTCCATTTTTTTCCCAGTTTTTTTTCTGGATCTTTTTCCACTTTTTCCCAGGTTTTTTCACGTTTTTTTCCTGATTTTTTCCAGTTTTTTTAATGTTTTTTTCTGGCTTTTTCAGCTTTTTTCTGGGTTTTCGGGGTCGGGAGTGACTTTTCCCAAGGATTTTCCGGGAAAATTGGGAATTCCAGGGGTCAGGAGTGACTTTTCCCAAGGATTTTCCGGGAAAATTGGGAATTCCAGGGGTCAGGAGTGACTTTTCCCTAGGATTTTCCAGGAAAATTGGGAATTCCAGTGGTCAGGAGTGACTTTTCCCAAGGATTTTCCAGGAAAATTGGGAATTCCAGTGGTCAGGAGTGACTTTTCCCAAGGATTTTCCAGGAAAATTTGGAATTCCAGGGGTCAGGAGTGACTTTTCCCTAGGATTTTCCAGGAAAATTGGGAATTCCAGTGGTCGGGAGTGACTTTTCCCAAGGACATTCCCAGGAAAACCGGGAATTCCCAGGAAAACCGGGAATTGCGGAAGGCGGGGCCGGGAATTCCGGAGGCCGGGAAGGGCTCGGGGCTGATTTTTCCCGGGATTTTCCAGCGGCACGCTTCGTCCAGCGAGGAATTCTCGGATTTCAGCGACGACTCCGAGTTCAGCCCCGGGGAGAAGGGACACCGGAAATACCGGGAATACAGCCCCGCCTACCCCGTGAGTTCAGCTGGGAATACTGGGAATAAAAACCGGGAATTACCGGGAATTACTGGGAATAAATACCGGGAATACAGCCCTGCTTATCCCGTGAGTTCAGCTGGGAATACTGGGAATAAAAACCGGGAATTACTGGGAATCACTGGGAATAAATACCGGGAATACAGCCCCGCTTATCCCGTGAGTTCAGCTGGGAATACTGGGAATAAAAACCGGGAATTACCGGGAATTACTGGGAATAAATACTGGGAATACAGCCCTGCTTATCCCGTGAGTTCAGCTGGGAATACTGGGAATAAAAACCGGGAATTACTGGGAATAAATACTGGGAATAAAAACCGGGAATTACTGGGAATTACTGGGAATAAATACTGGGAATACAGCCCCGCTTATCCCGTGAGTTCAACTGGGAATACTGGGAATAAAAACCGGGAATTACTGGGAATTACTGGGAATAAATACTGGGAATACAGCCCCGCTTATCCCGTGAGTTCAACTGGGAATACTGGGAATAAAAACCGGGAATTACCGGGAATAAATACTGGGAATACCCAGGAATAAGATCTGGGAATTACCAGGAATTACTGGGAATACAGCCCCGCCTACCCCGTGAGTTCAACTGGGAATACTGGGAATAAAAACTGGGAATTACTGGGAATAAAAACCAGGAATTACCGGGAATACAGCCCCACCTATCCCGTGAGTTAAACTGGGAATACTGGGAATTACTGGGAATAAAAACTGGGAATTACAGGGAATAAATACCGGGAGTACCGGGAATACAGCCCCGCCTACCCCATGAGTTAAACTGGGAATACTGGGAATAAAAACTGGGAATTACTGGGAATAAAAACTGGGAATAAAAACTGGGACTTACTGGAAATACCCGTCATTATTTCCATCATTCCATTGTTCCTGTCATTCCCTTTATTCCCATCATCATTCCCATCATTCCCATTATCATTCCCGTTATTATTTCTGTTATCATTCCCGTCATTCCCATCATCATTCCCATCATCTTTCCCATCATTCCCATCATTCCCATTATCATTCCTGCTGTTACCATTCCCGTTATCATTCCCATTATCGTTCCCGTTATCATTCCTATCATCATTCCCATCATTCCTGTCATTCCCGTCATCATTCCCATCATTCCCATCATCATTCCCATCATTCCCGTCGTTCCCGTTATCATTCCCATCATCATTCCCATCATCATTCCCATCATTCCTGTCATTCCCGTTATCATTCGTGTTATCATTCCCATCATCATTCCCATCATTCCTGTCATTCCCGTTATCATTCCCGTTATCATTCCCATCATCATTCCCATTATCATTCCCATCATCATTCCCATTATCATTCCCGTTGTTGTCATTCCCGCTGTCATTCCGGCTGTTGTCATTCCCGTTGTTGTCATTCCCAGCATTCCCAGGCTCCGCGGCAGAGCCGCTCCAGGCCCGATTCCCGCGGCTACGGCTTCGAGGATCCCGAGGCCTTCGGCCCCAACGAGGAGGAGGAGGAGGCCAAGGACGGCTACGGAGACTTCGGAGCGGAGCTGAGCCCCTTCCGGCGCGGCAGGGAGCACGGCCAGAGGGCCAGGGGTACGGGGAAAACCGGGAATGAGCCGGAAAACCGGGATAAAACGGGCAGGGAGCACGGCCAGGGGGCCAGGGGTACGGGAAAAACCAGGAATGAGCGGGAAAAATGGGATAAAACGGGAATGAGCGGGAAAAAACCGGGATAAAACGGGCAGGGAGCACGGCCAGAGGGCCAGGGGTACGGGGAAAACCGGGAATGAGCGGGAAAAAACGGGGAAAAATGGGATAAAAGGGGGGGAATATGGGATAAAATGGGGAAAAATAGGTGGAAAACAGGGAAAACCGGGATAAAACGAGCAGGGAGCACGGCCAGAGGGCCAGGGGTATGGGGAAAACCGGGAATGAGCGGGGAAAAACGGGATAAAACAGGGGAAAAATGAGGATAAAACAGGCAGGGAGCCCCCGTTCCCGTTTCCCACCTCTCATTCCCGCTTTTCCCGCCGCTCATTCCCGTTTTTCCGCAGGCCGGGGCCGGGCCCGCGGGTTCCGCGCTCGGGGCCGGGGCCGGGGCCGGGGGCTGGGCCGGGGCCGGGGCCGCGCCCGCAGCGACCCCGAGGATGAGGAGGAGCCCTTCGAGGAGGAGATGGAGGTGAGCGGGGCTTACCGGGACTTTCCCGGGATTCCTGAGGGGATCCCGGGCCTTTCCCGGGATTCCGGGCCTTTCCTGGGATTTCTGAGGGGATTCCTGAGGGGGTTCCGGGCCTGAGGGGATTCCTGAGGGGAATCCAAGCTTTTCCCAGGATTCCTGAGGGGGTTCCGGGCCTGAGGGGATTCCTGAGGGGAATCCAAGCTTTTCCCAGGATTCCTGAGGGGGTTCCGGGCCTGAGGGGATTCCTGAGGGGATTCCAGGGTGTCTGAGGGGATTTCTGAGGGGATTCCTGAGGGGATTCCGGGCCTTTCCCAGGATTCTGGGCTTGGGGGGATTTCTGAGGGGGTTCCGGGTCTTTCCTGGCATTCCTGAGGGGATTCTGGGAGTTTCCCGGGATTCCTGAGGGGGTTCTGGGCCTTTCCTGGGATTCCTGAAGGGATTTCGGGCCTTTCCCAGGATTCTGGGCCTTTCCCGGGGTTCCTGATGGGATTTTTGAGATTTCCTGGGGTTCCTGAGGGGATTCTGGGCCTTTCCTGGGATTCCTGAGGGGATTCCTGAGGTTTCCCGGGATTCCTGAGGGGATCCTGGGCCTTTCCTGGGATTCTGGGCCTTTTCTGGGTTCCTGAGGGGATTCTGGGCCTGAGGGGGTTCCTGAGGGGATTCCTGAGATTTCCTGGGATTCCTGAGGGGATTCTGGGCCTTTCCTGGGATTCCTGAGGGGATTTCTGAGGGGATTCCAGGCCTTTCCCGGGATTCTGGGCCTTTCCCGGGGTTCCTGAGGGGATTCCAGGCCTTTCCTGGGATCCTGAGGGGATTCCTGAGGGGATTCCTAGTGTTTCCTGGGATTCCTGAGGGAATTTCAGGACTTTCCCAGGTTCCTGAGGGGATTCCAGGCCTTTCCTGGGATTCCTGAGGGAATTTCGGGCCTTTCCTGGGATTCCTGAGGGGATTCCAGGCCTGGGGGGATTCCTGAGGGGATTCCTGAGGTTTCCCGGGATTCCTGAGGGGGTTTTGGGCCTTTCCCAGGTTTGTGAGGGGATTCCAGGCCTTTCTTGGGATTCCTGAGGGGAATCTGAGCCTTTCCGGGGGTTCCTGAGGGGATTCCGGGCCTGGGGGGATTCCTGAGGGGATTCCTGAGGGGATTCCGGGCCTTTCCCAGGATTCTGGGCCTTTCCCGGGGTTCCTGAGGGGACTCCAGCCCATCCCGGGTTCCACCCGAGCCAATTCCCGCGTTATTCCCGTTTTTCCCAGTACTGCGATCCCGAGGAGCCGCTGGGCGACGACGACTTCGACGACTACGCCAAGGAATTGTCTCAGTACCGGCGCAGCAAGGAGAGGGGCCGGGGTGAGCCGGGAATTCCCGGGAATCCCAAATCCTGTCCCGAATCCTGGCCCAAATCCCATCCCCAAATCCTGTCCCAAATCCTGTCCCAAATCCTGTCCCAAATCCCATCCCCAAATCCTGTCCCAAATCCTGTCCCAAATCCTGTCCCAAATCCCATCCCCAAATCCTCATTCCAGGCCTGGAGAGGGGCTGGGGTGAGCCGGGAATTCCCGGGAATCCTGTCCCAAATCCCAGCCCAAATCCTGTCCCAAATCCCTCCCAAATTCCCAATCCCAATTCCCATTCCCAAATCCCAAATCCCCATTCCCATTCCCAATTCCCCATTCCCATTCCCAATTCCCCATTCCCAAATTCCCAATCCCAATTCCCACCCCAAATCCCCAATCCCCATTCCCAAATCCCCATTCCCAAATCCCCAATCCCCATTCCCATTCCCAAATTCCCAATCCCCATTCCCAAATTCCCAATCCCCATTCCCAATCCCCAATCCCCATTCCCATTCCCAAATTCCCAATCCCCATTCCCAAATTCCCAATCCCCATTCCCAATCCCAAATCCCCATTCCCATTCCCAAATTCCCAATCCCAATTCCCACCCCAAATCCCCAATCCCCATTCCCAAATCCCCATTCCCAATCCCAAATCCCCATTCCCAATCCCAAATCCCCATTCCCAAATTCCCAATCCCCATTCCCAATCCCAAATCCCCAATCCCAAATCCCCATTCCCAAATCCCCATTCCCAATCCCAAATTCCCAATCCCAAATCCCAATCCCCATTCCCAATCCCGATTCCCAATCCCAAATCCCCATTCCCAAATCCCCATTCCCAATCCCAAATCCCAATTCCCATTCCCAATCCCAAATCCCAATCCCCATTCCCAAATCCCAATCCCCAAATCCCCAATCCCCATTTTTCCCTGAATCCCGGAATTCCCGGAATTCCCAGGCCTGAGCCGAGGCCGGGGCCGGGCTCCGCGGGGCCGGGGCAGCAAAGGTCCCGGCCGGGGCCGCGGGAGAGGCCGGAGCGGGATGGGAAAATCCGGGATCAACGACGACGACGACTTCTACGACGAGGAGCTGGGGGTGAGCGGGCTCTTCCCGCCCAGAATTCCCCCCCAAAAAAAATTCCCAAAGTTCCCCCCCAAAAATTCCCCCAAAAATTCCCAGCATTCCCCAGAAATTCCTAAAATTCCCCCTCGAATTCCCCCAAAATTCCCCAAAAAATTCCCCCCAAAAATTCCCAAAGTTCCCCCTAAAAGTTCCCAAAATTCCCCCCAAAAATTCCCAAAATTCCCCCAAAAAATTCCCAAAATTCCCCAAAAATTCCCCTCAAAAATTCCCAAAATTCCCCCAAAAATTCCCCCCAAAAATTCCCAAAATTGCCCCAAAATTCCCCCCAAAAATTCCCCAAAAATTCCAAAAATTCCCCCAAAAATTCCCCAAAAATTCCCAAAATTCCCCCTAGAAATTCCCAAAATTCCCCCAAAAAATTCCCCAAAAATTCCCCAAATTCCCCCAAAATTCCTCCCCAAAAATTCCCCAAAAATTCCCAAAATTCCCCAGAAATTCAAAAAAATTCCCTAAAAAATTCCCAAAATTCCTGCCCTGCCGTGCGGCTTTTCCCTGCTCCGCAGCACCAAATCCTGGGATTTTCCCCTTGGAACGACACAAATCTTCCTTTTTTTCCCCAAATTCCTTTTTTTCTCCCCAAAACTCTAGGGATTTTGGACTTGAAACATTCCAATTTCCCCCTTTTCCCCCCAAATTCCTGGAATTTTCCCCTTGGAACAGCCCAAATTCCCCTTTTTCCCCCCAGATTCCCAGGATTTTGGCCTCGACAAACCCCAAATCCCCCTTTTTCCACCCCAAATTCCCAAGATTTTCATCTTGAAACATCCCAAATCCCATTTTTTCCACCCCAAATCCCCCTTTTCCCCCCAAAATTCCCAGAATTTTCCCCTTGCAACCCCCTAAAATCCCATTTTTCCCCCTCCAAACCCCAAAATTCTCCGCTCATACCCCCCCCCTGCACCGTCCATTTCCCGTTTCCCGCCCTTCCCATCCCGAATTCCCGTCGGAATTCCGGAATTTTCCCGGTTTTTCCCGGCAGGACGGGGGCGGATACCGGCGGGGGGAGCACGACAAGCCTCACCTGCCGGCCGACAAGAAGGGCAAGGTCATCTGCAAGTACTTCGTGGAGGGCAGGTGCACCTGGGTAAGGAATTCCCCAGGGAAAATTCCCGGAATTCCGGCCGGGAATGGCGGCCCCGGGTTGGGGGAGGGGTGGGTCACGTGTGTGCTGCTCAATTCCCGCCTTTTTCCTCCCAATTCCCGCCTTTTTTCACACCAATTCCCGCCTTTTTTCACACAAATTCCCACCTTTTTTTGCCTGATTCCTGCCTTTTTTCCTCCCAATTCCTGCCTTTTTCCTCCCAATTCCTGCCTTTTTTTACCCAATTCCCGCCTTTTTCCTCCCAATTCCCGCCTTTTTCCTCCCAATTCCCGCCTTTTTTTGCCTGATTCCCACCTTTTTCTTCCCAATTCCCGCCTTTTTTCACACCAATTCCCGCCTTTTTTTGCCTGATTCCTGCCTTTTTTCCTCCCAATTCCTGCCTTTTTCCTCCCAATTCCTGCCTTTTTTTACCCAATTCCCGCCTTTTTCCTCCCAATTCCCGCCTTTTTTCACACCAATTCCCGCCTTTTTTTGCCCCCCATTCCCGCCTTTTTTCCTCCCAATTCCAGCCTTTTTCCTCCCAATTCCTGCCTTTTTTTACCCAATTCCCGCCTTTTTCCTCCCAATTCCCGCCTTTTTTCACACCAATTCCCGCCTTTTTTTGCCCCCCATTCCCGCCTTTTTTCCTCCCAATTCCAGCCTTTTTCCTCCCAATTCCTGCCTTTTTTTACCCAATTCCCGCCTTTTTCCTCCCAATTCCCGCCTTTTTTCACACCAATTCCCGCCTTTTTTTGCCCCCCATTCCCGCCTTTTTTCCTCCCAATTCCAGCCTTTTTCCTCCCAATTCCTGCCTTTTTTTACCCAATTCCCGCCTTTTTTCGCCCAAATCCCACCTTTTTTTGCCTGATTCCCGCCTTTTTTTGCCCGATTCCCACCTTTTTTTACCCAAATCCCGCCTTTTTTTACCCAAATCCCGCCTTTTTTTGCCCATATCCCACCTTTTTTTACCCAATTCCTGCCTTTTTTACCCAAATCCCGCCTTTTTTTCCTGATTCCCACCTTTTTTTGCCTGATTCCCCCCTTTTTTTACCCAATTCCCGCCTTTTTTTGTCCAAATCCCGCCTTTTTTTACCCAATTCCCGCCTTTTTTCAACCAATTCCCACCTTTTCTTGTCCAAATCCTGCCTTTTTTCACCCAAATCCCACCTGGAGCTCACCTTTGTCACCTGTGTCACACCTGGAGCTCACCTTTGTCACCTGTGTCACACCTGGAGCACACCTGGATCACACTTTTCCTACCTGTTCTCATCTCACCTGTTCTATCTCACCTTTGTCCCTCGCCTGTTTTGTGTCTGTTCTGTGTCACCTGTCCCTTGTCACCTGTGTCCCTCACCTGTCCCCTCTCTCCTCTCACCTGTCCCAGCTGTTCCTGCTGCCTCACCTGTCTCACCTGTCCCTTACCTGTGTCACTTGTCTGTGTCTCCCCTTTCACCTGTCACCTGTCACGTGTCTGTCACTTGTCTCTCCCCTGTCTCACCTGTGTCTCTTGTCTGTCACCTGTCTGTCACCTGTCTGTCACCTGTCACCTGTCTGTCACCTGTCTGTCACCTGTCTGTCACCTGTCTGTCACCTGTCACCTGTCTGTCACCTGTCTGTCACCTGTCTGTCACCTGTCTTTCACCTGTCACCTGTCTGTCACCTGTCTGTCACCTGTCACCTGTCTGTCACCTGTCTGTCACCTGTCTGTCACCTGTCTGTCACCTGTCACCTGTCTGTCACCTGTCTGTCACCTGCCTGTCACCTGTCTGTCACCTGTCTTTCACCTGTCACCTGTCTGTCACCTGTCACCTGTCTGTCACCTGTCTTTCACTTGTCACCTGTCTGTCACCTGTCACCTGTCTGTCACCTGTCTTTCACCTGTCACCTGTCACCTGTCTTTCACTTGTCACCTGTCTGTCACCTGTCTGTCACCTGTCTTTCACTTGTCACCTGTCTGTCACCTGTCTGTCACCTGTCACCTGTCTTTCACCTGTCTTTCACCTGTCTGTCACCTATCTGTCACCTGTCTGTCACCTGTTACCTGTTTTTCCCGTCTCTCACCTGTCTCACCTGTCTGTGTCTCCCTCGTGTTTCACCTGTCTCTGCCCTGTCACCTGTCACCTGTTTGTCACCCGTCACCTGTCTCACCTGTCTGTGTCTCCCTCGTGTTTCACCTGTCTCTGCCCTGTCACCTGTCACCTGTCTGTCACCTGTCTGTCACCTGTCTGTCACCTGTCTGTCACCTGTCTGTCACCTGTCTGTCACCTGTCTGTCACCTGTCTGTCACCTGTCTGTCACCTGTCTGTCACCTGTCTGTCACCTGTCTGTCACCTGTCTGTCACCTGTCTGTCACCTGTCTGTCACCTGTCTGTCACCTGTCTGTCACCTGTCTGTCACCTGTCTGTCACCTGTCTGTCACCTGTCTGTCACCTGTCTGTCACCTGTCTGTCACCTGTCTGTCACCTGTCTGTCACCTGTCTGTCACCTGTCTGTCACCTGTCTGTCACCTGTCTGTCACCTGTCTGTCACCTGTCTGTCACCTGTCTGTCACCTGTCTGTCACCTGTCTGTCACCTATCTGTCACCTGTCTGCCACCTGTTACCTGTTTTTCCCGTCTCTCACCTGTCTCACCTGTCTTTCCCCTGTCTCTCCCCTGTGTGTCACCTGTCTGTCTCTCACCTGTCTCACCTGTGTCTCTCACCTGTGCAGGGCGATCACTGTAACTTCAGTCACGACATTGAGCTGCCCAAGAAGCGCGAGCTGTGCAAGTTCTACATCACAGGTTACTGCGCCCGCGCCGACAGCTGTCCCTACATGCACGATATCCTGCTAAACCTGGCTTAAACCTGGCCTAAACACACCTGAACACACCTGGACACACCTGGGACCTCCCCAAAACCCACCTGAACCCACCCAAACCCAGCCTAAACCCACCCTGAACCCACCTGAAACCTCCCCTGAATCCACCTGAACCCGACAGCTGTCCTTACATGCACGATATCCTGCTAAACCTGGCTTAAACCTGGCCTAAACACACCTGAACACACCTGGACACACCTGGGACCTCCCCAAAACCCACCTGAACCCACCCAAACCCAGCCTAAACCCACCTGAACCCAGCCTGAACCCTCCCCTGAATCCAACAGCTGCCCCTACATGCACGATATCCTCTTAAACCTGACTTAAACCACCCTAAACCTGCCCTAAACTGCCCTAAACTGCCCTAAAACCACCCAAAACTGCCCTAAAACCACCCAAAACCATCCTGAACCTGCCCTGAGCTGCCCTGAAACCACCTAAAACTGCCCTAAAACCACCCAAAACTGCCCTAAAACCACCCAAAACCGCCCTAAAACCACCCAAAACCGCCCTAAACTCACCCAAAACTGCCCTAAAACCACCCAAAACTGCCCCAAAACCGCCCTAAAACCACCCAAAACCGCCCTAAACTCACCCAAAACTGCCCTAAAACCACCCAAAACCGCCCTAAAACTGCCCTAAAACCACCTAAAACTGCCCTAAAACCACCCAAAACCGCCCTAAAACTGCCCTAAAACCACCCAAAACCGCCCTAAAACTGCCCTAAAACCACCCAAAACCGCCCTAAAACTGCCCTGAAACCACCCAAAACCGCCCTAAAACTGCCCTGAAACCACCCAAAACTGCCCTAAAATTACCCAAAACCACCCTAAAACCACTCTAAAACTGCCCTGAAACCACCCAAAACCGCCCTAAACTCACCCAAAACTGCCCTAAAACCGCCCTAAAACTGCCCTAAAACCACCCAAAACCGCTCTAAAACTGCCCTAAAACCACCCAAAACCGCCCTAAAACCACCCAAAACCGCCCTAAAACTACCCTAAAACTGCCCTAAAACCACCCTAAAACCACCCAAAACTGCCCTAAACCCACTGCAAACCATCCTAAAACTGCCCTGAGCTGCCCTGAAACCACCAAAAACTGCCCTAAAACCACCCAAAACTGCCCTAAAACTGCCCTGAAACCACCCAAAACCGCCCTAAAACTGCCCTAAAACCGCCCTAAAACCACCCAAAACCACCCTAAAACTGCCTTAAAACCACCCAAAACCACCCAAAACTGCCCTAAAACCACCCAAAACCGCCCTAAAACCACCCAAAACCGCCCTAAAACCACCCAAAACCGCCCTAAAACCACCCAAAACCGCCCTAAAACCACCCAAAACTGCCCTAAACTCACCCTGAGCTCAGCCTGCAATGGGATTTCGGGGTCCTGGGTTATTCCTGGGTTATTCCCGAGTTTTTCCCGGGTCATTTCCTGAGTTTTTCCCAGGTCTTTTCCCGGGTTTTTCCCAGGTTTTTCCCGGGTCATTTCCAGGGTTTTTCCCAGGTTTTTCCCGGGTCATTCCCGGATTATTCTCAGGTCATTCCCAGGTTTTTCCCGGGTCATTTCCAGGGTTTTTCCCAGGTTTTTCCCGGGTCATTCCCGGATTATTCTCAGGTCATTCCCAGGTTTTTCCCGGGTCATTTCCCGGGTCATTTCCGGGTTTTTCCCAGGTCATTTCTCAGGTCATTCCCAGGTTTTTCCCAAGTTTTTCCCAGGTCATTCCCGGGTCATTTCCCGGGTTATTCTGGGGTTATTCCCAGGTTTTTCCCAGGTCATTCCCGGGTCATTTCCCGGGTCATTCCCAGGGTTTTTCCCGATTTTTCCGGGTGTTTCCCTTGACATTCCCCAGGGATTTCCCAGGTTTTTCCCA
>NW_005087948.1:26293-39977 GCF_000331425.1 Pseudopodoces humilis | reverse complement strand
CAAAAGACAGATGGACCACCAGACTCTGTAAAAGTGAAGAATTGCTCACAAAACTGCAGAGCTGCTTCACTAGCTGAACACAGAATTGTAAAAAGGGAAAGCAAACAAACCAGACCCGTTGAGGCCCACAACTCCCACCTGTGCCCTTGGCCATGGCATTGCAGAAGCCAAGAGACAGAGCTGCACTGAGCCAAGCAGCCACATGCTCACCCGCAGATGAGCACCAGCGCTTTGGTGCCTCAGCACGACAGCTCAAAGCCCAATCCCCAGCTGTCTTGTGCTGGAGGGAATGGCTAGGTGCTGCCAGGACTCCAGCCCTCAGCACCCTCAGCCTCCAACAGCAAGCGCTGGCTGGCCAGAAACTTGCAGCTCTGCCCCGCACTAAAGACAGCTCCACCCAGAACTGGCGCTTTCACTGTCATGAAATTTTCAGGCCACTTGTGCTCCACTTGCTCAATTTGCTCTTCTTTGGCCTCTTCTCCAGGAGCACAGGGAGCCACGGAAGAGACTGCTGCTGGTTCTGGGCTCTGTGGAAAGAGACAAGCACGAGGGACAGGCCATTACTTATTACTTCTAACTTGATTGCTTTTCACATCTACAACCTGCTCTACTCAGGCAAAATCATCAACTTTGATAACAAAAGGAATCTAAGTCATTCCCACTGATTGAAAAAGGATTAATTCAAGCCTACTGCAAATGGCTCTGAATTCTATATTCCTCTTTGGCTACTAGCAGCGAGCAAGGTTCCCTGGGCAAAACGGAGCTTTTAGTTCTTTAAAGCTCTGAAATGGAAAATTAGGAAATATGTCGTTCTAATTAGGAACAGCGGGAAAGAACGACACGGACTCTCAAGGGAGTCACAACAGGAGAAATTTTCTAGTTTATTGTTCTAGGCTTGTTATATAGATTAGTTCGTGGAAAGTACAGAAAGGAAACTCTTATTGGTTAGTAAATCACCACATCACCATCATTGATCAGTGGGGTTCACTACCCCCTGACTTTCTCCTGCAAGGAAAATAAGAGGACAGACAAACAGCGCCTGGCAGTTGTTTTCTGTTTCTGAGGATTGTTTTGAAATCCTCCCGTGAATTTCTCAGGCCAGCTTCTCAGGCAGGACTGAGAGGCCATGGGGCCTGCAGCCTGCTCCAAAGCTAGCATCCACAGAAATAAGTAGCCACACCTTTGCTTTTGCTGCTGCATGGAAAAGTATTTATTTTCAGCCTATTCAGCTGGCTATCTATACTCTAGTGCTGCAGGCTAATGTCACAGTTAGCTTTACCATTCCTAAACACTTGAGTATCAAAGGTTCCTTTCTCACTCACCACAGGATCAGCACCTCTGAACACACGCCTCAGGTGACCTGCAGTGAGCAAGGGAAAATGAACCCAATGGGGTGAGAAAACTGCCTGGGCTGCTGAATCCCACAGAGTAAGTGAACCCAAAGAGAGGGTATTTTCCTTCGACAGCGTCCTCCAGGAGACATAGTTCTTTCACACATGCAGCAAGGGAACAGGGCAATGTTCTTGGTTGTGCCTGCACTTTGGCCTGTTTTGCACGTATATGAATAGAATCTCGATCGAGATAATGCATATTATTTTTTAATGCTCAAATCTTCTGTTCTACCCAAGACATAAAGCAGCTTGTTTAATTCTCTCCTACAAATACCTTCCTTTTTTTATTTATTTATTTATTTATTTTATTTTATTAGTTGCATGCATTAATTCTCATTAACTTTCTGAAAACAGTTGCCCAGAACAGCTTTCCTAAGTCCCCCTGGGCTGTGGCAGATCTGTTGTGAAAGAGTGCAGCACCAGCTCCAGGGTTCAGGAGTAGACACACACTGCTTTGGAGTATGCATTTCATTGCAAAGGGACTTGCTGTTTTAGCACTCAGAAAAGGGTGAACTTAAGACAGTCAAATCCTTTCATGATAAAATTAAAAAAAAAAAAAAATACCATCTTTCTCTGAATTCTGGGAACAACCACAGAGATTTTAGAAGGCTTTCCGAGAAGGTCTCTCAGTCTACTTTTTCAAAGGTGTCCTGCTTGACCCAGCAAACTGAGGAAAGGACAGACTGCTGCCACAGACTCTCCTTCCTTTCTCTCCTTTTCCTCCGCAGGGAACGGAACCCCTGCAGGTTACCTTGCAAATGCTGCCTACAGACTTCTGGCTACAGACACTCTGTTTTTGCTGAATGTGTCGACAGGAGCTTTAGCAAAGCAGTGACATCCTAATGGTCTTTCTGTTTCAAAATCAACCCAGTCACTAAGAAAAAGCAGGAAGACCTACAAAAGCAAGGTTAGGTTACACCCAGGGAAAACTTCTACTTACTGGTCAAGTAATAGCTGGAATAAACGATGCCGTAAACACCGCAAACTGCAGCAGCGAGTGACTCCATCATTGGAGCACTGCTGTGCCAGTTTGCAGACTGTGCTCCAGCACAAGAAGAATAAGGCTCCTGTCAGTGTGCAGCTGCCCACTGACAAACGCCTCAAGCAGGAGGATGCTCCTGCACTGAGCAAGCCCAAGAGCTGCTCTGACACTGAGGCCTTCCGTGCACCAAGGCAACCTTCTGATGTCACCACGACAATGTGGCAACCATGCCCTGACATCCCAAAGCAAGCATTCTGCATTGATGTGGGGATTTATCCAAAGACACCCAACCTTCCCTACAGCAAACACAAAATAGCCTGGGAAGTTCTCCTCTATCACAAAGCTGCACACACTCCCCTGGTGAAACAAAGCCTGTTGTTCAAGGGATCCAAGTGTGAAAGCAAGAGTGGCCCAAGCACCTACAGCCTGTTGCCCAACTGAGCACTCAGATGGGACCAAAGACAAGGCAACCAGACCAAGAGAATGGCCCAAAGCATTGCAAAGAACCAAGAAAGAAAGCACTGTTGACATAACAGCTGAAATAATTCTTAACAAATCTCTCCACATATTTGTACATTTACAGGATGTGCCCAGGGCTCCTCTGTTTGTCCATCTCTACCTTGGCCTTTATTCCCATTTGGAAGCAGTTGAACTGGCAGAATGTGCCCACCAGCAGCAGCAGCAGCAGCAGCTGCTCCAAGCTGGGAATATGAGTTTCAGTGTTGATTTCCAGAGGCTTCTGTCTCCCAGGTGAAGCCAAGGCAGGAGCAGTTGAAAAGTGCTGCTGCTGCTGCTGCTGCTGCTCTGTACCAGAGAGCTCTGGCTGGGCAGGGCACGGTGCCCACTGCGCTGTGGGCTCTTTCTCCTGCCAGAGCTGGACACACCTGAGAACAAGTTATGATGAGTTGTGAGGAAAACCAAGGAGTGTGTAGGAGTTGCATTACTCTGCACACACTCAGGGCACCTGCAGCAGAAAGCTTTGTCCCCCAAAAAGGTGAACCAGAGCTGGAAAATTTCATTTTGACCTTTCTTACCTGCTCAATGGAAATTGCCAAACTTTAACAAGCAGGGCCTGATTCCCACAGCCAGCTGAGGATTAGAAAGGAGGCATTTCTTTATTTCTGCTCTGGGTGCGTGGGGAATCCCTTCTGTAGGAATCCAGAAATGGAGGATTATTTCTCTGTCGTATTCTCCAAAAAGGTATTGATCTTGTCTGTCACTGACAGAATGGCTTCCAAATATCCTTGGGTAAACCAGGACTTACAAAAAATTACGTAGAAACTACTATGATGTTTAGTGTATCACTGAAGTAAAAAATACCGATTCTAGAGTGTTTAATAGATGGAGTAAAGATGGAGGAAAAAGTTATTCTTCTCCATGATTCTGCAGTTTGTAAGAGCACAAAGAGTGATTGGTTGAAAGTTAGTCACAGTTTTAGTTATGTAAGTAGATACAGAAGACTTATTTGTTAATATATAAAAACAATACACGTGTCCATTGTTAATTGGGTAGAAATGGATATAAAGATGAAACAGCCACATGGTTTGGGGCTATTTTATGCCTTCAGAGCCAAAGTGAGCCAGGTTATGGTGATTTGAACTTGTGCAGAAAGTCTGGGAAGGCCTGCCAAGTATTTTGATAACATCCTAATAAACACAAGAAAGAAGATCCTTCTGAGCTTTGAAGTTTTCTTCCTGACCCGGAGAACTGAGATAAGTGGAGCTCCTTGTGAAGGAGTATCCCAAGAGAACACAGCCCTGAGGAGACTGAGATCCCACAGCAACAAGTAATACAAGAAGTAATACAAAAAGAAATACAACACCTTTCCTAACTTGTGCACACCCAGCAATCTCACCTACTAGTTTGTATCCTTGGAACTAAGAGACATACTCAGTATTTGCTGAAACTCACAGGCTAAATATTGCCTGATTATTTGACAAATTTAAATCACTTCTCAGAATTTACTGACATGAGAGTAGGGTTGATCTGAGTGTCTCAAGTAGTCATTGTCATAGCTTCAGGAGGAGACCCATGTAGAAAAGAAGCCAAGACACAACTGGGGTTGCAAAGCAAATTTATTCTATTAGTTGCAGTAGCAAATAATACATACCAACCCCTGGATTTCCAGAAACCTGCTGAGCAGGAGAAGGAGATAAAGCATGGTGCTCGGTCGGAGGGGCAGGTAGGCAGTGCAATTTCAGGGCATCTCCTGCATCAAAACAGTCTGCATCTCATCCTTCTCACCCCTCCAAGCCAGAACCAGGCCTTGTATCTCCTGCTCAGGAGTGGAATTTTCCCAGTGACAGCATCAGCTCCTGCAAGGCTGGCACGAGAGATGAGGCCACGATGACTCAGAATACCAACTCCATGCCAACAATGCCTCCATTATGCACTGTTCCTCTTTCAAAAGTTAACTGCCCACCCATTGACCAATACATCGTTTCTCTTGCAAGGGTCAAGTTCCCACCCATTAAACAATACGGTTTTCTTTGAGTTTTCTGAAAGAGTCAGAAGGAGGGGAATCTTCCAAATGAGCTGATGTTTCAGAAAACTTTATTTATTCCCAGTTCTACTCTACAATCCTACACTACAGTCCTACTCTACACTAGTTGTGAAGATGGTGTCTTCTGACACACTTTTGTAGTCTTCTTCTTCTTCTTCTTGTTCCTCACTGAAATGACGAGTGGTGACAGGGTGGATGCTGGCTTGGCTGGTGTTACAAATGGATGCTGTCCACAGGAAAAAAACCAACAAAAAACATTAAACCATGACTTACAAGCTCAAGAGCTTCACAGGCTCACTCAGGATTCCTCTGCTTCCTAGAAAGACCCAGAAAGGGGGCAGACAAGACCTTCTGCACCTCCATCTTCATGTGCACTACCTTGCCATCACAGGCAAACCTGGCCCAGAGTCCCACTCATCCGTGAATTCTGGTGTCTAAACTTGATGGGGCTTTTTTCCCGCCAGTGCTCTAGAAATGATGGTTTCTGTCCCTGGGGTTTCTACCTTTCAGGAAACTCCAAAGCCTCACATAGGTCCCTCTCTTTGAAAAACAGGCACTGTGCTAATTTCCACAGGCAGACAGAGCAGTGTCTACCTTTCCATGCCCTGCTCCTCCAGTGCTGGATGGCACCTTCCTTCCCAGCAGGGACAGCCGAGTGGCACTGGGTCCTGCTGCAGTTCCCTCTCTGCCACACAACCTGGCAGTAACCCTGGGGCACTTGCTGTCTGTTTGACCGTGTCAGGCAGCAGATGGGGCTGGGACAAAACCCTCTCTCTCAGCTGTCCCTGTTTGCATGGCAGAAACCTCTAAGAGAGGCGCAGGGTGATGCTGCACCGGAGCTCTGGCTGGCTCTTCGGTGGTCTTTGCACTCCGGCGCAGGCGAATGCCAGGAGTGGGGAATCCCTGGGGAGTACGCTTTTCCCTCAGTGAAACCTCCAGAGTCTTGGGCCACCCCAAGTTCTGTGGTGCATAGCATCAAGTGTGGAGACAAGAAAGTAGAGGAGTCTCTCCTGCATTGAGGTTCCCAGCAATGGTTTAATTAGGTCAGGGAAACGAGGGGCCCATGCTGGAAGGGATCAGGTGCAAGGGAGCCCTGAGCATTGCTGTGCAAGGAGTTAAGTATGGCCTGATCTCCAGGGGAGGGTACAAACTGTAGACCAATGGGGAATCTTGAGAGGTGGAGTTAGGGGAGGGGATCACAAATTTCAGACCAATAGGGATTCACAGAGGGAGGGAGCAAGAGACACTAACCAGTGGGGCCTCAAGGGACAATTGATTGATACAGAAGGGTCTGGAAGAAGGGGTGGGGTTTACAATGATGAATAGAGGGGTAGGGGCAGGGCTAAGGTGACTGGCAGGGAGCATTCAGGGAAAATAGGAGGGGTTTATATAACTGACAGCTGGGGCCAAAACAATGGGGGAAACAAGAATGTACTAACAAGCTTCAACAAATCCTTAACAAAATTAAATAAATGAACTACAACAGCAGGGAGAACAAACCAGGGCCCCTCAGAGGCTCACAGTGAGCCTTCAACAGCCCCTCCTTCCCACAGCCAAATCTCTGACCGCTCGGCCGGGACTGGTTTCCTTGGCTTCCTCCACCACTATTTCACACCTCTGTAATCTGGGTTGCTCTACATCTCTTCTGAGGACAGGCTGAGAGACCAGAAGTTATTCAGCCTAGAGAATAGACCCCAGGGAGACTTTCCAAAACTTCAAACTGGCTTCTGAGGGAGTGTGGGATGTCTTTTTGAACAGGTCCAGTATGATGTGGGCTAATGCTTTTAAGAAAAATGGGAGTGAGTCAGATTAGGTCTAAGGAAGAACTTCACTCAGACCATGGTGCAACACTAGCACAGGTTGCCCTAAGAGCTTGTAGGTGCCCCATCCCTGGAACCGTTCCAGGTTAGGTGGGAAGGGGCTCTGAGCATCCTGATCACTTTAAAGATCTCTCTGCTCATTGCAGCGCACTTGGATCAGGTGACCTTTACAGGTCCCTACAGGTGAGGAGGAGGAAGGCTCATCTGATGCCTTGGATTTCAGTGGAGGAGGAGCCCATCCCTGGGTCACTGTTTCACCTGCAGCCCCTCGGCATTTTACCTGCAGGAGCTCCTTGGCAGACCAGCGCCGTGCCTCATCTGTCTGCAGGCAGCAGCTCAGGAAATCACACAGGCATGGTGAGAATAGGTTGGGCTGCCGCAGCTTTGGTCTCCCTCCCGTGGCTATCAGTTGATGATGGAGAAAAAGGAAACACAAGGCTCCACCTGTTTCTTTCCCATCTGTAACTGCTCTCCCAGAGCCCATTGTTAAAGCTCCACTCTGCACTGGCAGTTTCTGCCATGGCAGAGAGGTAGAGATGACTGTCCTATACCATGAAAAAACCTAATCCCAATGCAGCTTTTCCAACATCCAGCAGAACTTGCCTTGGCAGCTGATCTCGTTGACTGACCTAATTATGGGAACTACGTCACCCAAAGCATGTTTCCTTCTCTGAGCATTCACACCAGCTTGACATATTTTGTCATATGACTATTTTGAAGAGGGACTTAGCTATACTAACTCTACTGCTTCCAAGGATTATTACATGAATAATCTCTGCAGTGCTTGTTGGTCCCTTAAGTACAGCTGCCAGAAAACAAAACTCATCAAGCTTTTGCCGCTGTTCTTGGAAACAGTGGTAATTGGAAGAAAACAAAAGAAATCTACCAGGCATTCCTCATGCAATGAAACAAACATTTGGAATCTCATATTCAACACAGACACATTAAGATGCCTGCACAAATGTATTGGGATGAAAATGCCAGTTTGGGCACAAAGGAGCACACAGGGGCTGCCTGCAGCTCTGTGTCTCAGCAGTCTGCAGGTTTCAGCTTCTTTATGTGGCAAAAGGAAACCTTTTCATGGTCGGCTCAGAAGAAGGAGAAGTGCCATCCCTATGGTAACCCTCTGCTCATTTGGATACTCAAGTCAATGCATTCAGGATGTGCCCATTGCACAAAGTGCCAGGCAGGAAATGGGAGGTTTTTTCAAATTCTCCATGACACCAGGCTCTGCCATGGTCTCCATAAAAACGCCCATCCCAATGCTAACAGCTCTGTACTGGTGGCACTGAAATAGATGGTGACCAGAGAGACTTTGTTATCATGTGTTCTTCAATCCACAGGAAACCTCCCAATCCTAAACCAGCCAACACATTCCCCTTGAGTAAAAGTCATTCTTGCAGCTTTCTTTCCTTTTCCCACATCACCAGAGATCACAAAGCAGGGTTTTTTCTGTCTCTGTGGAGCTGAACTCAGCCCCGGGACATGGTGGGGAGCTGGAGTCCTCACTGTCACTGGCACTGTGCAACCCAGGGATGGCCCTGCTCCTGTGCTAAAGGAACAGCACTGGCGTCAACCGCACCCCTTGGATCCCAGCCCCAGGTGCCTGACTGCAAGCTCATCCACCTGTTCAAGTACCAAGAAACAGCCGGGGCTTTGGCACACAATTCTAACTGCAGCTGGAGAAAAACACACCCTGAACTTAGCCAGGCCACCCAAACACATGACAGAACAATGTACAGATGACTTGAAAGCCTGAAAGTTTAGAAGATCCACAGGATTTGGAAAAGATGCTACAGTTTGGAGGAAAATTGATGTGCTTTGGTTAATAAAGGAAAAAGCAAGCAGAAGTGCTTTGGGAAGGCTTTGGTGGTTGTTTGCTTTTCCTTTTCCTTTCCCTTTTAATTTTACTTCTTTTTCTTTTCCTTTTTCTTTTCCTTTTTTCTTATTTTTCTATAAAATTGAAACTGGGAAGATTCAATCACCGATTTGAAGGACATTTATCATACATCTTACCATTCATTGAAAAATTCCTTTTCTTCAGAGACAAAGCTCCAACAGTGTTCAAAAAGCAAAGGAGAAATGTCAGGAATGGCTGAAGGCCAAAATGGCACGTTTCTGAACTGGTTGCCTGCCACTTGCCTTCTGATGCAACCAAACCTACAGCAGATGCTGATGTGCTGCAGGGACATTTCTAGAAGGGGACCTTGGTGGAAGTAGTGCCAGCAGATGGCAATGGCATTTTGTCCAGTGGCACACTGGGCATGGGACAGGTGAGAAAGCAGGATCAGTGAGTATTTGCGCCTTACCGAGACAGGAGTTTCATTCCAGTAAGGAACTTCTCTGTTGGGAAGGTAGAATTAGAAAGAAATTATAAATACGACCCTTTAGCCAGAAAGGCTATAGGAGAAATACAAATGAAAGCACGGTTTGAATAATTCAAAGAAACTGGGCCGGTATGCCAGAACACATTCTTTCCTGCAATAAAACCAAGCTGAGACCCCTCTTCCCAGCCTTATAAGGAAAGGTCTGAAGGACCCTGAGATAACTAAAAATATTCAAAAATAGTGATTTCTATAGGTTGCACACAAATGTTACTGTATTAGTATACTTAGAAAGATTGGTCAGTGAAAGAATAGAATATTTAAATGTATAGGTTATATAAGTAATTGCAAAAGAGAATTCTCTCTCTTAGTTCTCTTAGCTCTCTCTTTTAGCCCGCTTGGTCTCTCTTGGTCTCTCTTGCTACTCTCTTGGTTCTCTTGGTCTCTCTTGGCTCTCTTAGCTTTCTTGGTCTCTCCTGCTACTCTCTTGCTATGCTCTCTTAGCCCTCTTGCCTCACTCTTTCTACGCTCTTGCTGCTCTTTTTCCCCAGCTCTCTCACTTCTGTTCTATTACTGTCTTTCTTAGCAATCTTAAGTCTTGAGCTCATGTATTCATATTTTACCCTCTTTTGTACTGTTCTCTCTGAGCCCGCTTTGAGCTCTATCTGCTGGCTCATAGCAGGCTCCTTCTCTCTCTATCCCACGCCCTGAAATAAACTTCTAACACCTAACTCGATTATAGAGGTCTTTGCCATGTCTCAGACTGTCCCCAGAAAGCGTCTCCTACACTTCTCGTTCCACCATTTCGATGCCCACGATTCCAAAAGACCATATGGCCATTTTGGGGCCGTACGGTTGACCTGTCACGACTTCAGGCACCATCCACCCAGAAGTGCCGGCCACAGAGCTCTGTCTCTGCTCAGGGGTGAGCTGAGCAGAGAGGCCAAAGTCAGCTGTGGAGAAAGCAACACACCGTGAAAGGCAGCTCCAATTAGGAAACCAAGCAAAAGAATTGCCCACTCCCAGTCTCAGAATGTGTTGTTGAATCTCCAGGAGAACTTTCCATGCTCAGTTTCCTTGGGGCCTTAGCCAAGAAAATATGGTATTGGGCACCTCCCAAAAAACACAGATTTTTAAATGCTGCTCACAGCAGTGGCCTTTATGCCCCTGAAGGTTCAGATTGTTGCTCCTTCCCTCTGAAAGGGACAGAAACACACAGACCAACACCACTCTTGATTGCTTGTGGTTCCTCGTCATACCTCTGTGCACATTGCAATTGTGCCTTCAGCTCACAGCAGGGGCCCTGCACTGATACGTGGATAGAAGAGCTCTATAACTCACAGAGTAGTTATGAGAGTAGGTATTAATTTATTCAGTGCTGAGGTGCATGGGGGATATCTCTTCCGAAAGCATGCACACCTTGGAGACTTGTTTCTCCCTTTTTATTTTCTACAAACTAGGGTTACACAGTACACCTAATACGTATTCAGTTTCTAACCCAGTCTGTCCCCGCTTCCTATTAAAATTAGTTCCACGCCTATTTGCAGCTGTGCACTGCTCCTTGTTGGTCACTCTGCTGGTTGTCTGTGAGTCTTTGGGGCTGAAGTCAGCAATTTTCCTTCAGCTGAACTTTTCACCTTGTCTTCTTGCGCATGCTCCTTTCAGTTCTTTTGACCCCCCACTTTCCATTTCTTCTGGCTTAAGGGTCCAAAAGAATCCAAGGAACCCCCTCATCCTATAGCACATCTATCCTTGCATTCTGTTTACGTACTCTAGCTCCTTATCTCATCCTGCAGTCTTTATTCTCTTCCTGCTCTTACAGGAGTAGTCAGCATTTCACATGGGTTTTGTAGCCCCATCTTTTATTAAAGGCTTTTTTTTTTTTAATTTTTTTATAAATTATTCCTAATTCTTAATTTCTCTGTTTCAGCACTGCCAGCAGCACCATTTTTAGGGAGCTGGCAGTCACTGAAAGCAGCCCCACACCCCACATCCCTGGAAGGCTGAACCTGACCAAGAATACACTGACCCAGCTTGACAGAGCCGTCCGTTCTGAGAAGGATGTTGCAGCTCTTCACATCTCGATGGATCACATGGTTGGAGTGAAGAAAATCCAGTCCTTGCAGGCACTGAGAGAGAAAACAGAAACACTGGGAAAATGAGTGATGTGATTTCATCACACAAGCAAGGAAACAGCTGTAAAAATTCCCTTTCCAGGGGAATGGGGAGTAATAGCAGAACACAGTGCCACTGAGAGGAAGAGCCTGCTGCTGCAAGAGTAGCAGAGCAGGACCTTTGTCAGGAAAGGCATGGCAGCTTTTGAAACAGCAGCAGCAACTGCTGTTGTAGACTGTCCCCTGCAAACCAGGCAGAGTGACTGCAGCTGCAGTGGATGTCCTCTCCCCATCCAGAGGACAAAGGAAGGCTCTCCAAGACAGAAAAAGTCCCTCCCTTTGGTGTGAAGTGGATCACTTTTGGGTGGCAGGCTGCATGACAAAGGATTTATTGCTGGCCTCAGCAGAGACTTGGAAGCATCACATCAGTCACCTGCCAGAAGCAAACAGCATCTTGGCTGCACTACTACCCTTTCCAGCTGAGGACTGTGAGAAATGAGTCACTTTCTTCCCTGCTGTTCATTTCAAATCCTGACAACCAGCACCTTTGCTTTTACAGGCAAGGAATACATTGAAGACAGGCTCAAGGTAAATGTTTTAGAGAGGCAAGGTGGAGATCAGCAAATCCAAATACAATCAACAGAGCTAGAATACAACAGCAAGAGATAAGAGTACAAGAAGTGAGTACAATGAGTGCAGGGACACTGGCAGGCAGTTCACTTGAGATGCTCTTGCTTGCTCATAGCATACCAGCAATACAGAAACAAAGCCTGGCACATGAAATCACTCCCATTCTGAGCCCCAGTTCCACAGACAATCTTGCTCAAGCCCTTGGAAGCACAGATGGGATCCCTGACCTCCCGACTGATGGCTGCCATCTCGTCTTCAGACAGGTGGGTCTGGCTGATAACATCACTCAGAGTGCCTCCATCACCCACCACAATTACTCATCCACAAGGTAGCTGAAAGAAGGAAACAAGTACATGGAGATACACATGCATGGCTACTTTGTTTTCTTGGTTGAGTGTTGTTTCTAGGTGTCTTTGTGACAAGGACAGAATAACAGGAATAGCCATCCCCTCTAGGCTGCGCAGGAGACATCTTAGGTGGCCAACAAGTGAAAAATGTAGTTTAGTAACAGATAAGAAAACCTGTCACGCCATGTGGTTCTGGAAACAATCACCTAGTCTTTCTGGCATGGACAGCAATGAAAAAAAGGGGACACAATTCAAGGGAAACCCTTGGTAGTTTTATCTACACATAGGAAATCACTTGAAAAAAATCAAGCCCCAAAAGAACGTGGTCAGTAAACTGACAGGCTATTGATTTAGTAAGATACGGCTGATCCAAGTTTTTGAGCAATCTTCAAACAAATGTGCCAGAGAAGACTCATGCAGACTGCAGACTGCAGGTGAAACAGTGTCTGAGGGATGGGCTCTTCCTCAACTGAAATCCAAGGCATCAGATGAGACCCCCTCCTCCTCACCTCCAATCTTCCTTCTGTTCATACGGAAATGATGAGGAATTCTAGACTGGGCAGGACTGGCAGGGACCTGTAAAGGTCACGTGGTCCAAGTGCCCCGCAATGATCAGAGACACCTCTAAAGGGATCAGGATGCTCAGAGCCTTCTCCCACCTGTCTAGAATGGTTCCAGGGACAGGGCACCTACAAGCTTTTAGGGCAACTTGTGCTAGTGTTGTACCGTGCTCCAAGGAAACAAGTTCTTTCTTAGACCTACTCTGATTTCATTCCTTTTCTTTTAAACACATTAGCCCATGTTCTGTTGTCACTGGACCTATTCAAAAAGATGTCCTACACACCCTCAGAAGCCACTCCGAAGTTTTAGAAAGTGGCTGTAAAGTCTCCCTGGGTTCTGTTTTTCTCCAGGCTGAATAACTCCAGCTCTCTCAGCCTGGCAGAGAAAGCTCCATTTCTAGAGCCCTGGTAGGACAAAAGTCCCATCAAAATGAAGAAAGAAGAATCAATGGATGAGTGGGATTCTGGGCCAGGTTTGCCTGTGATGGCAAGGTCCTGCCCATGAAGGTGGAGGTGCAGATGCCCCTGTTGTTCCCCTTTCTGGGTCTATCTAGGAACCAGAGGAATCCTGATTGAGGCTGTGAAGCACTGAGCTTGGAAAGTCATGGTTTATTGAGTTTTGTTGATTTCTATTTTTCTCCTTTGGGCAGCATCCATTTGTAACATTAACTGAGCCTGTGTCCAGCCTGGTGCCACTGATCATTTCAGTGAAGAGGAGGAAGGAGGAGAAAACACTGTGATAATGCCATCAGGACCATTTAGTCCAACACCAGCATAGAGTCAGATTGTAGACTAGGATTGTAGAGTAGGGTTGTAGAGTAGCATTGTGGATTAGGATTGTAGAGTAGGGTTATAGAGTAGGACTATAAATCAATAAAATTGATGAAATTTTAACTCATCTGGAAGATTCCTTTCTTTCTTACCCTGTGAATAAGCTCAGCATTTCCTTCTGAGTTATCAGTTGTCTCTTAAAGGTGCAAAGTGATATTCATGGCTTCTTTGGTGTGCTTTTT
>NW_005087948.1:4266-26283 GCF_000331425.1 Pseudopodoces humilis | reverse complement strand
CCGGGTTTTGCCCAGCTGTTGTCCTGCTCTTCTGCCAGCTGCCCTGGAACTGCTGGCAATGGTCAGCAGTGTGTGCAGCACTCTGGGCACAGGGGGAGGGAGCCGGGCTGCTCCGCAGGCTCCAGCACAGGGCAGTGTCCTTCAGGCACGGCATTTCTGCCAGGGGAACCGAGGCCAGCGTGAGGCAGTGACAGCAAGTCAGGTCAGATGTGCAGGAGCCAGTGCCTCACACAGCTCTGGGACAAAGTGCCTGCACTCCTGGAGCTCTGCACTGAGCCAGAGCAAAGGTGTGAAATGCAGTGTGTTTTACAGAAATATTCAGGGGCACCAGGCCAGCCTGCTTTGTGCTCTCTGGTGCAGAGCAAGTTCTGTGCAATGCAGCTCAGAGCTGCTGGGAGAGAGGGAATTTGGGGATGTGCCTGAGGTTTGTGCTAGAGTAGTGAACTGATTTGGGAGAGAGCAGAAGAATTTCAGCAGGCAATTTGTGGAAGATATGGAAACCTCTTCTGACTTAAGGGGAAGCTATTTGGAATGTTGTAGTGATCCTGAAGTCCATACAATACTGCACCAAAGGACTAGACGCTTCACTCTTTGCTACCTTCTAACTGACACTGCCTAAGGTGGTTCTACTGAATATAAGCCAGGGCTCACACCTCCATTGCAGGGCTGTTTTTTCTCAGAGTAATAATGGCTCAGTTGTCTCTCACTGACTTATTGTTGACCGAAGGCCACTCTCTTCCAGATCCCCTATAGACAGACTTTACTGTAGATCCCCAAATTTTGCATGCACGCCTGCATAAACAAAACCCCACAATGCAAACATTCAGAGAATGATGAGAATCATGACATAAATTCAGGTTCCATTTATCAAATTTACAGCAACTGCAGTAAAATGTAGGTCTATGAGCCTTTCTTCAGAGCACTCTTAATCATGGCTCCTGAGTCATTGTGAGAGATAACTATGCTGCCCCTAACAAGTCCAGATTGTTTGGCAAGCGGTAATTAGGCATCCATACAGCACTGCAGCAGTTGTGTAGCATTTCATCCAGATAACCAGTCCCTGGACATTGCCACCAGCTTCTGATTTATGTCTCCCCACTTCTTTTCCATGTTCTGAGCCAAGAGCAATAGTATCCTTGTGAGTGCATCTTAACACATTTCACGGTGACACCTCACTCCTATTCCATTTATTCTCCCATGGAAGATTTCTTTCTCTTTTTTCTCTGCCTCCAATGGGGATCTGCAGTCCCTGCCCAGCAGTGCTCGTTGTGGATTCTCAAGACAGAGGCGATGCTCCAATGCACCTGGCGCAGGTTGCACCTTGGCTCCAAGGAGGCTCCGATGCTCCGAGCTGTCGCGGATGCGGCGGCGAACCCGAGCGGTGCCATTGCTTCGTTGGGAGCCTGAGCGGTGCCCATCGCGCTGCCTCTCCGGGCAGGCCGTGCTCTCACCGCCGCCGGGGCTGCCGAGCAGCTGCTTTCCTCCGGCTCTGGACCCATCCCCGCAGCAGCGCTCTCCCAAAACGCGCTGACCCACGCCCATTCTCAGCCCAGCTGCAGGACTCCCCGATCCAGGGATTCCCCACTTGCTAAGGCGGTTCTCCCCTCCCTCCACGGCCGTCTTCCCTGTCCCAAGGATGCCCTCACACCGGCTCTCCTCCCTCTGCCCTGGACTCTTCCCCTTCTCTCAGGGCTCTCCCCCAGTTCCCGGGATCCTCTCTCTCGGACTCTCCCTCTCTCCCGTGCTCTCCCTCTGCTCCCGGGCTCTTCCCACTCCCAGGGTCTCTCTTCTGTCGAGCTCTACCCCGTCTCCCTGGGTCTCCCCCTCTATCCCGAGAGCTTCTCCTTCTCTCGGGATCTCCCGCTCTTTCCTCTCCTAGGATTCCTCCCCTCTCTAGCATCTTTCCCCTCTCCTGGTCACTTCTCCCTCTGCCAAGGTCTCTCTCCCCTCTCCCGGGATGTCCGCCCGTTCCTGGACCCCCTGGCTGCGGTGGGGCCGCGCTCGGAGCGCAGTGGGGCCGGGCCGGGGCCGCCGGGGCCGCGTCAGCTCCGAGCCGCGGGAGGAGCCGCGACACCGCCCCGGCAGCGGCCCCGCGCAGGCGGAGCGGCCCCGGCTGAGCCACGGGCTGTGCCTGGGCAGGGGTTGCGGGCTGTTGGAGCTCCTCCGGTCTCATTCCGGCCAAAAAGAGCTCCAACCAGTGCTTACTTTGGACCTTCAAGGCTGTCGGATGCCTTGCAGTGAAGCTGGAGAGCCCGGGATATTACGGTCACTTCTTGTCCTCAGCTCAGCTGGAAAATGGTTCCAAGCGTGAGTGCAAGGGATGTGTGTGCATCCAACGGTGTGTGTCTGCGTCTGTGTCCGTGTCCGTGTCCGTGTCCGTGTCCGTGTCCGTGTCCGTGTCCGTGTCCGTGTCCGTGTCCGTGTCCATCTCTGTCTCTATGTCTCTGCCTCTGTGTCCCTGGGTGTTGGGCCTTCATGTGTTCACCCTGTGTAAGAGACGAAGATTCTCTCATCTGTCTCACAACCATCCCAAGAACAGAGACTGAGACCCTGAATATCACAAGGGATTTGGTTTAGGGGTTTGGGCCTAGCTGAGGTGGATGTTTGCTAAGTGATTGTTTGCAGGTGGTTGCACGGTACACTGCTCTCATTCCTGCTGGTGAACAAAGGCTTGCAAGACGTGGTTTGCTCTCCACCCTACCCCTGCCCCCTGCACAATGGAATTCATCACAATGATCATCAATCTCCTCTGGTTTTGGCCCTATGCCCCTTGCTTTGGAAAATCTATAAAATTACACCCCAAACTTACCTTCCTTTGAGATCTCCCCAATGGAGAGAAGACCCTGTGTTGATGGACGGCTGAGTGGACCTCGACGCTGGTAGCTATAATCCCCTTACTCTCTTTTCCTTATGCTTTGCTTTCTCCTCTTTTCACTCTATCACATATTAGTGCTGATGAGCACTCAATGAAATGTGTTTTGCTGTTTAAGTCCCTGGTGTGCTGATAATCTTTTGTACTCTAAGATCAAATCAAAGAACCACATCACAAATCCCACCTTGTGGATCGTGACACCTTGGCAGTAAATTCTTGGATATCATGAGTGTGATAAATGGAAATGATTCATGCTAACTAAATTGTAACTATTTAGAAAGTTATTATTAGAAGCAATCAAGGGAATTAGTGTTACAAGGCAGATGTATCCCTTTACAGGTGTTACATGTTGAAATGAAGGTACCGATGTAGTTTTGAGCTAAGTAATGTGCCAAGACAAAATTGACCTTGAGACGGACAAAGTTGGAATGCCTTTAGGCATGAAGCCTGAAATTATGAAATGTAAGACTAATTAGTGGAACATAATGCTTACTTCCATAACACAACGCTAAGTGTGCACACGCAACCTGTAAGGCCATCCAGAGGACAATGAGGATGAGTGTAAGCCTTCATCCAAAAGACCTCCAAAAGAAGACTGAAGACCCCCTAGCAACAAGTGAGGCATGCACCGTGAAGAATAGTGACGGAAAATTAGAGAATCGGAAATAGGATGAGACTTGCAGGAAACATTAAGGAATATGTATAAACATACAGTATATAAGTTTAGTTTGAATTGCTTTGATTTGTACGTGAGGTAGGGTGGGAAGCTCTCTCCATACCCCGGTCGGTTTTGCTTATGCTTTAATCATATTTAATTACTGGCAACCTATATTCATATATGTATATATATATATATATATATATATATATATATGTCTATATATATGTGTGTGTATATGTACATAAATATATACATATATATATATATGTGTATATATATATATATATATATATATATATATATATATATATGTCTATATATATGTGTGTGTATATGTACATAAATATATACATATATATACATATACATGTGTACCTATATATATAAACATATGAATATATTTATTAAATTGTATTCTTTTACTAAATGGTATTCCTTTTGTACCAAATTGCTATTCAATTCACTAAATTATATTCTTTTATTCAATTGTATGCTTGTATTCAATCCCACTAAACTCTTTTTGTTGTTGTTATTGTTATTAAATTGCTGTTAACTCAATAGACCTAGTTGACTAAATTTCAATTTCATTTATAACAATGAGTATGAGCCTGGATTTACCCAGGCTTTTAAGTGAAGAAACCTTGGATCTATTTCTCTATGGAGTTCCTAGGAAGCAAAGCTACATTTTCAGTGGTGGTTCTATTGTATTTTGATTAGTCTCCAATGGACTTGTGGGTTTATTTGCTGCTGGAGTTGAAAGGAGCTGATCAATAGTTTACTCATGTAAGCATGAATTAACTATTAAGAGTCAGCAAATATTAATCATAAGCCTAAGAAGCAGGATGCACCTTAGCCTTGTCAACATAAACAGAATGCACCTTAAGAAGAGAAGAGGAACAGAACCTGTTGAAACTGGCACAGAAACTGCTGATGAAGGACTGTTCATGCTTCAGAAAGAAAGGTGAAAAGTGCAAAGTGAGGAAGACTGCCAGCCTTCATCGGAATAATCCCTGTGGAAGACTCGCAGCCTTCCTCAGTGCAATCACCACCGTATACTGCATTTGCGAGTCAACTATGCTAGTGATATGAATGACTTTCAAGAAGTAATTTGTATAACCAGTCCTATGCCAAGGAATGTAATGAATATGCATGAAATTTAACCATAAACTGTGCTGTGTAAAGTGCTGAGTGTGTGTGTTAGGAGGAGTGACCCCCATGTACCTGGCGCCGAATAAAGCCAATCCCTACCTCACTGAGTCAGTATCTGAGGTGACTCTTAGCTCAGCACTGGAGCAAATCAGAGCAGTTGCTGAATATGAATCATTTTGAGTAGCATGCTATAAAAAAATAATACTGAGAGGGTGAGCATCTTTTGTTCCCAAACATCAGTGCCTTTCCAAAATGTTGTTTGGATAGATTAATTCTATGCTTTGCAGTTTAGTTTTGTTTTGTTTTGAGACTTTTCTCTCCCAATGGTTTATGAATAGCTAGCATAGAGTTTTGAATAGGAGACTGCCATTGTGCTGCTTTAAAATAGAAAAGATTCCATGAAATAATGGAAGCTGGAGTTTTTCTTGTAGTAGCATAAAAATGTATTTAATGATGTAGTCAGTCACTTTTGTTTATAAATATCCAGTTAATATAGCATTAAGAAAGACGTATTGTAGGTGTAGGCAATCCATTACTAAAAAGATTTTCTGTGTCCTGAAGTTGGTGCATCAAGGATCTCTATTTATTTCTTGCTTCTAATTTTTACTGTTTTCAGTTTGGGGTTGCTTTTCTTATTGTTTTATTTGAATCTCAGCATTTCAGTGATCTTGCCTTTATGTTGTAGGCTGTAGTAAAGCTGAGCCACTGCTATCAGAATTGAATTGCTGTGAATGGTGGTGTGAAAATGCTTAAGGGCAGTCTCTGACACAAAGAGCTGCATTGTTTGTTGCTCTAAGTCCCATACTTGAATAGTTGATGTGGGTCAGTGCAAGTTTAATCTCATAACAATTCCAGTATAATATAGTGCTGGTTTACGGATGAATCCTGTGAAAAGCAAATGTCAGATGTCTTTCAAGAGATGCTTATAAACAAGAGATTTGTAGTGTGTATTTTGACAAATCTGTAGTGTTTTTTGGGAAGTGGGTAAATGGGGTTCTGCTCGTAAATCACAGGCATCCTTTACAGACCATCAGTGTGGTGTGAGCTTGCTGGATCAACATATGCTTCAGATGCAATGGTCATTCAGTTATCAGCATTTTGTAGCAGTTTTCCCTGTGTCACATTAAAATATCCCCATGGACAACGTTCTACATTGAGGCTGAGGCATAGTAGATGGGAGTTTTTTGCCCAAAATCTTTTAATTGTTTCACTTTCTGTACTAAGTCAAAATTTCTTTCTGTGGCACTTGAAACAAACTTTTTAAGAAACAGCCTCTAACCAGTCTTGCTGTAAAAAATTCTTTTTCCATGTCACTGCCCCTTATGCAGTAGGATCTGCACTGTCACTGTAAGCCCTGAATATTCTGCCTTAATGTCAGTAAAATCAGCAACAAGAAGAAAACCACTACAGTTCTCAGTTCTTATATACCTGAGCATCCAATTTCTGGCCCTTCTAAGGGACATAGTCATTCATGGGACTACAGGTTAAACCCAACAAGACAGCACATTAATACTGAGTGTGAAATACATAGAAATGTTAATGTATGATGTAGTTCTGCCTTTACAGTATGTGCTTCTAAACCAATTACATTTTCCTTCCTGAATGCAGTTTTATTTTGTTGATGGTGGCAGTGTTGATTTCAAGTTCATGTCTTGTAAACTGAATTCATCTTAAGAAACTAACATTCATGTCTGATGTATATCCTAATCTAGATGAAGAAAAGAGAAATGTCCTTTGCTTTTTGAGGTATTCTTTTTTGGTGAAATATATCTGCCGGTTTGACTTGTGGAGCTTGGCTGGAGCTGATTCAAAGGTATATATTCATCTTCCCAGCAAGGCTGGCCTTTAATGCTGAATCTGTCCTTAGCAAAAGGGTAACCAAACGAGGGCTGAAGGCTGTAATTCCACAGAAAAAGCAAAGAAAGGTATTTTGAGAGGGTTGAGAGGAAGAACAACCATCTGTAAGGTCCCAAGCAACTTGCTAAAAGGGCATTTTGAAAGGGATTATGTTAAAATGGTTCTTGTACTCTGGGTTAAATGCATGGGAGAAAAACAAAAAATTCTTGAGAGGTCCAAACAACTTTACTAGAAAATTTTAGAAAATCAGTGAGCTTTGGCAAAAGGTTTGGTACAGCACCCAATCAACATAAAACACTTCTCAGAGCATTAACTTGACCCATTCCACTTCACAAACTTCAAATCTGTTTGATGTTAAGTTACTCAAAATGATGTTAAGTTACTCCAAGAAGAGGGAATTAGAAGAAGAAAAAGAGAGAAAAGATACATAAAAGCATGCATATAGATACAAACTCCTGAGTTCCAGTGGTGTTCAGATAGGCACTTCAAGATGAAAGTAGTACCAGGACATGTGGCCTCATGCTGAGCCTTAAACATCCTTCAGCTTCCATGGGCCCACCCCCCAGGTGGAACTTCTGGTCATTTGGCCACACAGAAGCTGGGTCAGGGGCTCCAGGGGTGGAGAGTGGGGCATTTCCTCTAGTGTGCCACTGCTTGGCAGCACAGCCAGGCTGGGATACAGGCCCTTTGGCAGATGTGAGGTAGTTCACTGCCTTGCCTGGGGAAGGCCTGACCTTTCCTCCTCCACACACGTGTCCCAAAAGCTCTCAAGACATCAATCTTTCCAGTCTCTGACACCGGCACAGGAAATTCTGCAGGGATAGATCTGCTCTAGTTTCCAGTGGGCAAGTTCTCAGAATAGAAGGGCTGATGTTACTTTGATCTTCTTGTAGGGACTTTCAGTTCGTATTCATTAGAAGTGAGCAATGAGTACTATGACCAGGACTAGAGGGGTTCTGTGCCCACCTGATTGGAGGAAAGAGACATTCAGCTCTCTTGGACTGTGTGGATTGATGGCCTGGCACATCGGACCCACAAGAGCAGGTGGCTTTGGTCAACAGCAGTGCAAAATGTACCCTGATGCCACTGAGCTGTGTAGGGGCAAAATCCATCTCTGTTCCTGGGGTGACAGGGAATCCCAACAGCTGCCAGCACTGCAAGCTGAAGAGAGCCTTCAGCTCAAACAGCTGCAAATGATAAAACGCCACTGGCGCAGAGGCCCTGTGTATCCTCGGCATAGAGCACTTCAGGAGACGATGTTTCAGGGACCCAGAATGGCATTGTTGGGCTTTTGGGATAGCTGCTGTGGAGACAGAGGAAATTAGAGAGCTGGTCCCTGGTGCTCTCAGGGGATCCTTCTGCTGTGGGGCTGCTGAGGGTCAAAGAACAACAGGTACCGATTGCTACCACAAGAGTGCATTGTCAAAAATACTACCTCAGCTGGGACTATGTGACCCCCATCCATGAGATGGGTTGTGAACTGGAGAACCCAGGAGTGGTCAGCAAGACTTGCAAGCCTTTGCAGTCCCATATGGCCTGTGAATAAGTCTAAGGGAGAGTGGAGACTGACAGTGGAGTATCATGGCCTGAATGAAGTCACACCATGTGATGGATTGGCATTTAAGAAAAAAAGTAGAAAACACCCACAGAAGTTAAGGCTGCTGGATGCTGATGGGAGTATTTTTCTCCTGGCCAATAGCTGGCCATTTCTGAGAATTGACAGTAGTTTTGACCATTGAAAAGTGGGATCAACCTGTGAACACCTCTCTTTAAAACCTAAGCCTGAGAATTTCTGTTCTCTTTGTTTCTGGCTGTGAAAGGTAACAGGGCTCCCGTTCAGCCTCCTCCCCCCCAGGCCGGACAAGGCTGCGGGGGGAGCGGGGCTGGCCGGAGTTCTGCGGTTCCCAGGGGGGGATGGAGACTGTGAAGTGACAGGAGCCCCTTCCCAGAGGGGCTGAACCCCTCGGAGGGCTCGCTGAGCCTTGTACAGGGGGGCTGCCGGGCCAGGCCGGTTCCTGGCTCGGCTGCAGTTTCTGCCACTGCTGAGTTTCACCAGAGACTGCCGAGGAAGGGGAGGGAAAACCATCAGCCTGCAGCATGCTGAGATGCTGACCACACTCCCCCAGAGCAGCCACCGAAAATTCTCCATCGCAAACAGCCGCAGCCTCTGCCCAACGGAGATCACGTGGCCATCCACAAGGCTTGAGCCAGATTTTAACCCTTTTATTACCCAGGTGGGACCTGCAGATTTAATCCTTTTCCAGAGAGAGGAAAGTGAGAGTGATTCACATGTAAAGAGACAACATAAACCATCCAAGTCAGTAAACGAAAGGATCAAGCCTCAGATGGGAAGAAACTGAGGAGATGCACTAATAAGTGGAAATATTTTTTTGTTAAGGTTATGGAGATGGACAATAATGTACGGAAAAGAACTCCTTTAATTCATGAAAGAGTATTTTGGGGGTATGAAGTATTTCAAAGCATAGATCTGAGCAAAAGTAATCCATTGAAGAAGCTGAGCAGATGGTGAAGTAGTTGTGATCTCATGAAATGCTGGAACAGAAAAAGAGAAGTGAGAGTTGCCGAAGACTTGTGGCCCCCAAGAGGAAAAAGAGAAAACTTCTGTTTCCAGAGAGGCTCACAGAGACAGATGAAGAGAAGCTTTGCCTTTGAATGACTCATCCTTAAAATGGCATCCCTTGAGTTCATGGCCCATGAACACACCTCTGAGTGGTGTGAACTGGGAGGAGAACCTGATGGCAGAGTTTTCTGGGCAGCTGGCATCAGAAAGCCATAAGAAAACTGTTTTCTTGTGAAGAACTCTCCACAGAATGACAGAAGAGAACTTCTTTTTCTCTACAATGACTGATGAAAGAATACTATGTACTATGTAGTTGTGACTGCTTTAACCACCAAGTTTTGTCTCTAAGTTGTCAGTTGGACAAAAAAAAGTTGAGTGGTAGGGAAGAAGGTTTTTTTTTATTCTGGTTTCTTATTCTTGTGGTTTTGTTAATAAATTTTCTTTATTCCTTTTAAGTCTGTTTTGCCCTTCCCCTAATCCATATCTCACAGCAAGAAATAAGTTTTTTAGGAATTTTTTTTTTTTAGCTAGTGCTTTAAAACCATGATACACCATCACCGAGTGCTGCCATGCTGGACGTGCACAAAGTTCAGTGTAAACTGGAGTCCACGGCACCAAGACATAACTGGCACATTTTTCTTCATTACTTCATCAGGAGAGTGCAGGCGCAGTTTGCAGGTGCACAGGAATCCAGTATAGCCCCAGGGCTGGAAACACAGCCCCAGTATTTATCATGACACTGGAAAAGGGTGAGGCTCTGGAACATTTGCAGTACATCCACTACATCATTGTATGAGGCAGCACAGCAGAGCAAGTTTTTGGAAAGGAGAAAAGATAATCCAGATCCTCCTGAAAGCTGGCTTTGTCATAAAACAAAGTAAGGTCAAGGGAGCTTCCCAGGAAATTCATCTTCTGGGAGTAAAATGTCAAGATGGATATCATGCAATTCCAATGAATTCAGTCAACAAAATAGCAGATCTGTCCCCACTGACGGAGCAAGAAGGAATTTTGCTAGGCCCCCTGGGTTTTTGGAGAATGCATATTCCAGAGTAGAGTCAGATGTGACGTAGAGGAATAATTTTAAGTGGGGTCCTGAACAAATTAAACTGTTTATGCAGTAGCCCTTGGGGCAGTCAATACAGGACAAGATGTGAAAAATCTGGTGGATTGACGTTGGGGTGGGTAAAAACCTTGACTGAAGGCCATGTAATTGTGGAGAGTAAAGTATCACCCACATTGCCCCCTGTTTTGTTTTATGTAAATGGTGCCAGAAAGTTCTATAGTTTCTTTGTTATCACTGGTTAAGATTTGGTGCATTATTTTACATATTCCTAATCCTCGGCTTTTTTTGGTCCCTTTCCCTCAGATGCCGCCCCTACCTTGGTTTATGTAAGTTACTGTGTTACCCTGTCCCTCGACTCTTGTGTGCATCCCCATATGTGTTTGGATTATGTGTTTGTTATTTTGCTTATTAAAGATCTTTATTTTTTGGGTCACACACCGTACCCATCCCTATTTATTTTCTCCACCCTCTGCCCTGAAAGGGTTTGTTGCAGCCACCCGTGCTGCAAGAGACTGACCCTGCATGGACCCTGTCCAGGCACCCAGCAAAGCCACTCTATCACTCCCCTCTCCCAGGTGGGCAGGTAAGGGAAAATATAGAGGCAGGCTGAGGGCATGGTCCTGTGGCAGGACCAGCTGCCCCTGATGCCTGCTGTGCCTATGGCTTCTGCTGCTCTGTGGGTGTGCAGCTGCAGCAGGAAGCTGTGGGAAGAGGTGCTGCTGCCATGGCCATATGGCTCTGGGACCCCATGGCTGTGCCCCCCAGTGCCTGAGTGCCGCCCACAGCAGTACCCAGAGATTTTCTGAGGGAAATCACAATTTATTTCCTTTTCCTTGAATAAAGGTTTGCAAGAGCCCTGCTAGAGCTACTGGTGGAGCAGCCTCTGGCAGGCCTGGGGAGAGTTCTAGGGCCCAGGCTCCTTCTTTTGTCAGACATGTGGGGGCCCAGTGCACAATCAGTCCCTACCCTGGGAGCAGATGCAATTGATGCCCTGGGCAGGGGGAAGCCTCTGATGCACCAGCTTCCTCCTCCTCATCAGAGCCTGTGGGGCTGCTGTTGGGAGTCCCTTGCTGGGAACTGCTGCAGCTGCAGCTGTTGCTGCTGAAGCTGCAGCTGCAGCTGCAGCTGTTGCTGCTGAAGCTGGAGCTGCAGCTGTTGGAGCTGGAGATGCAGCTGTTGCTGCTGAAGCTGGAACTCCTGGAGTTGCTGGAGCTGGAGATCCTGGAATTGCTGGAGCTGGAGCTGGAGCTGGAGCTGGAGCTGGAGCTGGAACTGGTGGAGCTGGAGCTGGAGCTGGCCTCAGGGCCATTGTTCTCATCTTCTGTGTGCAGAAGCCTCTGGGCCTCCTCACGGCGCTGGCCCATAATGATGCTTATGACATCATGGACCAGTGGTACTGTGTGTTCCTCGAGGAGAGGCTGCAGCACCTCAACCAGAATCGCAGCATTTGGCCCGTGGATGCAAAGGCCATGCAAGATGCTGCTCTCTACGGCATCTACCACCCACCACCAGCCCTGGTATATTCCTGCCAGCCTCTCATGCAGCCAGGGCCGCACGGAGTCCAGGAGATGCTGTCGTTGATGGAAAATTTCTGCCCAGACCTCAGGCAGGACACTGCCCACAAACTCCAGCCCTGAACCTTCCCGCTCTTCTGGAGACACTGTCCCCTGTGGAGAAGATGAAGGGGACACCACAGGAGGATGGGAGCTGTTCTCATCCAGAGAGCCAGGAGCTCTCTCTGCCTGGCTGCTGCCATCTGGCACCTCCTCAGGGACTGTGATGGATATCTCCAGATAGTCGTCTTCTCCATGATCAGAAAATCGGACAGTCACTATTGCTCTTCTGCAGAGTGGGCACACTGGATTTCTCTGTGTCCACCGCAGGATACAGCCCAGACAAAACTGGTGGTGACAGGGCAAAGTAGAAGCCACATCCTCAAAAGTGTCCTGGCAGATGGGGCAGTTGCTGTTGGTCTCTGTGGACATTTTTGTGCTCTGCAGCACGCTGGGGAGAGATGAGGATCAGCGGCTGTTTTCCCCCACTGCTGCCACCTCCTGCAGGAGGGAGAGGCCATGGTCATCAGCTGTTCTGGGGCAGGGAGGATGAAATGGCCAGGCCCCTGGGGAAGGCCACCCTCCCAGCTCTCTGAGTCCTGTCATGCACCCCACAGCCACCCCGGTGGGACATTTTCCTGCACAGCTTACCCTCAGTGCTGCATCTGCAGTACTTGGCTGCCTGAAGCAGGCAGGGCAGGGAAAACAGGAGTGATGGCTCTGAGGCTGGCACCAAGATGGGCCAGTAACAGGCACCACCCAGCACTAGAGAAGCCTGGCTTGATCCTCCAGCCCTCACAATGTTGCTTGGATGGAGTTCAGGCTGCAGCCAGACTGGCTCAAGCTCTGCCAACTGAGTAGAAGCAGTGAGGAACACAAGGTCATCATCCATTCCTTCTGTGATGTCACAGTCCACTGCTTGGTGACATCAGTCCCCACTCACCAGTGACAGCAAAACCTTTCACCTTCTGGTCACCCCAAGATAAGCAGTGAGGGGAGTAAGGTCACAACCCATTGCTCAGGGGTGTCACAGTCCACAGGTTGGCCACATCAGCCTCCTCCACCTGGTGCTGTCACAGCAGACCTTCCATCCCTGTAGGTTCATGGCATCAGAGAAAAAAAAAAGGAATATAATTTATTATTTCCAGTTTCTGCCTTCCCATACTGCTCCCCCCTTGGTCACCTGCACCGTGTGTCTGTGGCTGGGTGTCTCATCATGCTTTTAAAGTTCTCCCTGGGATACACTGACAGGGCACAGGGAAATAATTCAAAGCTGTGCCAGGAGACATTACTGAAATTGGCCAAATAGAAACTTTCTAACACAGTTTTGAGTATTGGAAAGCAGGCATTCTTTATTGCACTGTGCTGATCACTCAGAGGATCCCTCCTCTAAATGAGTGCCCCAAGTGTCAGGTGAACAGAGTTTTTATCGTACACACTGATTACATGTTCATTCGCTCTCCCTTCTTACTTTGATGTACATGTATTACTTTATTTTACGAATTTGCACCCATTATTAGAAGTCCTTATAGTTCTTGGGGTTCTGTCTTCAATATCCAGTGTACTTTTTAGGTGGCTCATTTTTGATTAAGCACAATATCATTTTTTGTACAATAACTTCTGCTTTGTCAGCCTTGCAGAGCTGAGCTGGCATCCTGCTTGTGTTTTGCACGACTTCTGTTTGCCTAAGTTACATCCTTCATCCACTTCTTCAAGGCTGTGCTGCTCTGTTCTGTGGTCCTTACCAAGTCCCCCCTTTTCTTGAGATAAACTTCCTTGTGGGAACTAGTTTCTTAATACTTCTATTTCATTTTACAGCATAAGGCCTTATAACAGGTATAGACTGCTATTTTAACAAAGCCAGGTGAGTAAAGTTTGGTCCAGATTTCTTCAAATCCCCAGGAGATGTCATCTTGAGCTAAGGAGTTTTGGCTCTTTTGATTCTGGAATAATATATACACAATTTTGCTCTGTCCATTTCAGTGCAGTAAGACTTGGCAACAGAAGTTGGAAAGGTCCTACTCTGGCTGTAGCAGAGCAGTTCCCCAGTCTTTCAAGCACACCCAAGCTCCTGGTTGGAACTTGTTCACTGGTATGTCCAGTCCTGTTGATCTGGAGATCACCACTCTTCACTGTAAATCCTGTCAAGTTTTACTGAGAGAAATGAGGTAATTATTCAGATCAACCTCTCCTTATATGTGTGTGTTTCCTGAAATGTGTGGTACTTGGTAGGGTTGATCATACAGCAGCCTGAATCAGGGGCTGATTTTGCTGGTGCCCCATGGTTGAATTCTAATTTGAAGTAGAGCAACAGGTAAAGCTTGGACCTATGCCAAGGAGGTTTCCTAACATATTTTGCCCGACTGCAGTTTGATTGTATGATTCATTCTCTCCACTTTGCCACTAGCTTGGGGCCTATAATGAGCATGAAGATCCCAAGCTATTCCCAAGGCTTTCCTAACCTCTTTTAGCCCTTCTGCAATAGTGGGAACCTCTATCTGATGACGTTCCCAAAGGTACCCCAATTTAGGTATTACTTGGTTCAACAGTATTTTAGCCACTTCCCTAGAGTGGTTGGTGTGACAAGGGAAGTCTTCTGGCCAGCCAGGAAAGGTATCCACCACAACTAGGATGGATTTATACCTCCATGTTCTGGGAAATTCAGTAAAATCCATCTGCCACTATTCACTTGCAACACCTCCAGATTTTATGGCTCTTAGCACTGCATTGTGAATATTAGGCTTGTTTCTATTACAAACTATACATTTTTTTGAGTCTTGATTGTACAATCTGAGCCATTTCAGACCCAATTATAGATTTTTTGCAAATTTTTCAGAAGTTTTTTTCAGTACTTCAGTGAATGGCTTTGTGGTTGCAATTTGCTATTTCACACAGGAGTGATCCTAGGACTACTCTTTGCCCAGTTAGGATAACTGCCAATCTTATGGATGAAACCTTGCTTCTACACTTTAAATTCTTTGACAATCCCTAGCACTATACTCTGTTTTTTCTACTGGGAGAGGTATCTCTGGAAAGAGTGTTAAAACTTTGTTTTGTAACATGTCTTTTTCTGCAGCCTCATTGGGCTAAATATTTCCCCAGTTCCAGTTTGGTCTTATCTACTTGGTGTGCTCTGCAATGCCTGATGGCACCTTCCACTGGTTTCTTAATACTCTCAAGTTGAGCCAAAATTTGTTTTCTGTTTTTGATTGATGTGCCTTGAGATGTCAAAAGGTCCCTTTCTTTCCAGAAGTCCCATTTGCATGTACCACTCCAAAGCTGTATTTTGGATCAGTTCAATTGTTAACTCATTTTCCTTTACCCAATGTCAAAGCTCAAGAGATAGGAATTAGTTCTACTTTCTGGGCAGAAACATCAGAGGGGAGTGCCCCCAGTTTGATTCCTAACCTCATGTTGTGGAGTCACTGCATATCCAGGTAGTTGGAAAGGAAGATTGAGGACATGGTCCTGTGTCAGAGCAGCTGCTCCTTCTGCCCACTCTGGCTTTGGCATTTGCTATGCTGCAGGTATGCAGGTGCAGCAGAATTTCCTGGGGGAAGTGGTAGCGCTGCTGACACGGCCCTGAGAGTCCAGGGGCCCATGGCTGTGCCCCCCAGCACAGGGGGTGAGCCACGGGGGGGGCAGAAGGGGAAGGGCATTAGAAGGGAGAGAAAACAGTGTCCAGGGACTGTGTGATGGAAATAACAATTTATGTTCTTTTCTTTGAATGAAGAGTTCCAAGAGCCCTGCTAGAGCTGCTGGTGGATTGGCCTCTTGCAGGGCTGGGGAGAGCCCTGGGGCTAAGGTCCCTTGTCCTTTTGGGGCACCAGGTCCACCTGGGCAAGTGGCCCCTATTCCAGCCAGGAGCAGAGGTGCTGTGTCTTCTGCCCTGGGCAGAAGGACCTGCCACTGTCAGCCCCTCTTGCCACAGGTCCTCCTGATGCTGGTCCTGCCCTGCAGGGATGGGCACAGGTGGCAAGTGGCTGTGAACCCCAGGGCAGGGGGTTTAACATGAACTGCTCTCAATGAGTTGTCTGGAAGTGAGAGTTTTCCTTTTTCTGCCAACCAAGGCTGTCAGTGTTTCTGTGTTTGTATTAATCTATTAATCAGAAAGATAAGAGTATAGGTTTGTGGTTTAATGGAGACCAAAGTGGTGTCTGAATTCAATTGATTTCAATTTTTTTTCTTTTTTTTCTTTTTTTTTTTTTTTTTTTTTTTTGTAAAATGAGATTTTGTCCATGAAAAGTCTGCAAAACAAGCACATCTTTTTGGAAGTGCTCAGAACCCACTGTCTGTGTCCTCAATACTGGCCGAGTGACCCTTCAGAACCTTGAACTGACTAAGCAAAGGCATGAACTCTTTTGTCTTTGTTTAGAGGAAGAAAAATACCAAACCTGGAAAATCTGACTTATTCAAGAAAGTATAATTCTGTTCATCATTCATTCAGACACCTGTGAAGCCAGGCCAATAATGCTCTCTTCAATGATTTAACACAGCTGATTGACATAAAATCACTTGGAATTTTGGCCTCAACTGTCAATGATATTTTGAATATGAGAAAGTCCATTTGGGGGAGGAACAGAATGCATTTGCACCATTCCATTTTGAAATTTTATTTTCAACTCACAGATCCTGTCATTTTTCCTTCTTTAGCCTTAAGCATTAAAGTCAATCATCTGCAGCTCAAATGTAACTGTTTCTGCTATTTTGCTTAATTTTTTTTTTTTTGATCAGCTGAAAATATTCAATTGTCATTTGCTTTATAGAATTGTCACTGTGGGACTGGAAAAAGACCACAGGACTTTCTCCCACCATAGATTTTTAAATATTTTAAAATATTTTAAAATCTTATTATAAAGATTATTTGGCAATATTTAATTTTTGCTTTCTTTGTAACTTTATTAAGTCTGCACTTTAAAACAAGTGCTACCTAGCAGGCTTTCAGTTCAATTACAGCAGCTGCTTTTCAGCAGGCTAATTTTCCTGTAGGACTAGACAAGGAAAGTAATCACTTGTGTAATAAATGGAATTGATTTGTGCTAATTAAATGGTAACTATTTGGAAAGTTCTTATTAGAAGCAATCAAAAGAGTCAGTGTTACAAGGCAGATATACCCCTTGAGAGATGTTACATGTTAAAATTGAGATACAAGATGTAGTTTGGAAGGTAAGTGATGTCCCAAGATGAAAACAACCTTGAAATAGACAAAATTAGAACAACTTTAGGCATTGGGCCTAAAAATCATTAAATGTAAGACTAATTACTAGACTTACATGACACAAGGCTTGGTACGCACGTGTAAACCTGTAAGGTTATCCAAAGGACATGGAGGAAGAGGAGAAGCCTTTGCCAAAATACCCCAAAAGAAGACTGAAGACCCCCTAACAACAAGTGAGGCATGAGCCGTGAAGAAAAATGACATAAAGTCAGAAAAATCAGAAATAGGAGGAAACTTAGGGGAAGCATTAATGAATATGTACAAGCATACAGTATGTAAGTTTAGCTTGAAGTGCTTTGTTTTGTACATGAGGCAGGGTAAGAAACCCCCTCCCTACCCTGGTCAGTTTTGTACATGAGGTGGGGTGAGGAGCCCTCCCCGTACCCCGGTCAGTTTTGCTTATGCTTTAATCATACTTAATACTTACTGGCAAATTATATATATAAATTGTATTTTTTTTAAATTGTTTTCTTTTATTAAACTGTATTCTTTTATATCAAATTACTATTTAATTTACTAAATTGTATTCATTTTTATTTAAACTGGTGTTAACTCAAGGGACCTGGCTGTCTGATATCTAATTTCATTTATAACACTTAGGAAATTGAGTTTTCCACATTGTTGCAGTGCAGGAATGGTATTCCCCAGTTTAGTGCTCACACTGAAGCACCTCAGACCATGTGCCACTCACTGACTTCCCCACCACTTTTCCCTGTGGTAGGATGGAGAGGAGAACACAAATAATTAAAGATCATGGATTGAGATAAGGACAATTTACTAGCAACAGCAGTGAAACAAGAACACAAATAGTAACAACACTAAAAGCAGAGTGTACAAGAGGTGTATGAGTCACATAGGACCACAAAGGACTTGACACACCTCATGACTTACGGCACACTGGCCAAGGAAGAACAAATCCCTTCCATTTCCTCCTGCCATGTGGGAGGTGGCATGCAATTACCCCAAGGTCCTGGCCATGCTCCTCCTGGCTGCTGCAAAAGTTACCCCTGTCCTGGCTGGATCCAGGACACAGGATCTGCCCTGCGGGTCCTGGCTCCTGCTCTGGATGAGAGCCCCCATGGCATCTGCCCCAGCAAAAGGGACTTCAAGACAACCTCTCACTTATTGACATTCCTCTCTGTCCCTGCCCCAGCTGCCTTTTTGCCTCCAGAAAACTTTGAACAGTAGTAGCAATAGATACCGTTCTGCACATACTGAGCTGGCAGGAAGGTGACCCACATGTCACTCCTGGCACATGTGTAGCAAGGAGAAAGTTTTTGAGAGGCCTGGGTCTCAAGGCGTTCTCAGTCATGCATTACGGGCCGTGTTTCTGAGAGGCACGACCAACAGTGAAGCAGCGCGGAGAACAGGGGGATCTCCCGAGCCAGGGAAAGCCTGGCTTTCTGCCAGGAGAGCAGCGAGACGCAGACACCGGGCGGACACCAAGCGACACCGGCTGCTGGCGCAGAGGCACCGCGGGGTCATGCACACTGCTGTGAGCTTGCTGTGCTTTATTGTCAGAGCCGGGCCAGGCAGTGCTGGCGCTCTCTGGGCCCTGGCTGTATGGGGTCGAGCCCCAGGCTCTGCTCAGCGGTAGCGGTGCCGGCGGTGCCAGCGATACCTGCGGCGGCGGGACACGGCCCGGCGCCTCCTCCGCACGCCCCGGCGCCGGGAGCGCCTGCGGCTCCTGCTCCGGCTCCTGCTCCGGCTCCAGCGGCCTCTCCGACCGTGACAGGGCATGATGGTTTTGGATGAGTGCTATGTGCATGGCTGCCTTGCTTTTTTATACATGTGCCAGGACAGAGCGCATTGTGACAGAGCCAACAGCGGCCGTGAGGTCACAGTGGAGTATGCAGTATGTATGCATTCTATTTCTCAGAAGTCATTAAATATGCAAAAATTGTTTGAGTCTGCACAGTTAGTCTCTGAGGGTCTAGCTGGGGATCTTTAGAGAGCCTGAGTGGTTGCTGAGCTTTTGGACATTGACCTTTCATTGTGGTTTTCCATATAATCCATATAATCCTTTTCACCTCACTTATCTGAGCTGCGCAATATATTCCTGAACAAACTGCTTTGCTCTGGCTTGATTTGGGACATGGGTGGTTTCAGAGTTCTCAGTTCAGAGTTAGTGTTCCACTAACCACTACTTCCTCCTGAGCTATTTGCAACAATTCCCCACTTACAGACTTTCAAGATTCATCTTGGAAGTCTCACTTCTAAAACTCTTTTTCTTATCTATGATTACATTTATTACAAATATTTGCAAAACGTCTCATGAAACCTGCAATACACTGAACTGGTACACAATAAAAAATTCAAACTGCAACAATTCCAACACGGGTTATAAATAATTCTTTAAATCTTTAAAGTTCTGGTAGCCATGAAGAAAGCCAGTCCCATCAAGAGTGCAGACTTTTAGTCTTTTCCCATTCTTAAATTGCTCTATTGGATTGATGATATTCCAGATTGCTGGATATCAAATCCATCAGCATTGTTGTAACAAATCCAGCAATTTGTAACCTTCACGGTTTTCACAAGCTTGATTTTCAAATAAAGTAGGTTTGTTTTTTACTTTTCAGCTTACACTTCATGATTTATCTTTCCTTTTATGGCAATTGATCTAAATAATTCTACACAGCATAAAAGAGGTAATATTTCATGGTTTTACAAGTTTAAGCATCAAATCCCCTGCTGACTCTATTTTTGCTTCTGGTCCCTTGTGTGTTTGGGCTGGCTTCCCTTGGGGTAGGTGTATCAATGCACTGATCCTGTTAGCATGCAGGAACACACATAATCACGAATGGTTATATGAAGGTGCTTTATTTAAAGAGCTCTGGGTGTCAGGGGTACACATACCCAAATCTGACCCGATTTGGGTTTTGAGTTGAACGTGTTTTATACTCTATCGTTATACAACTTACATATTAATTATTAAACTTACATTGTTCTATTGTATGCATTGCTTTTACCCAAGCATGGATTTCTTGTGATCCCCCCCAGCCCCCTAACATTGTTCCTCATGTTCTCTAAACAATAATTATATCTAATCACATCTAACAATTGTATCATTTATCATATGCCGACTACACAGGTACCTGGTCTTTAGCAAGCACAAGGCCTAACATTTCTCAGGGCCTACTTTTCCCAGGGCTTTCCAAACCTAACTTTCTTTCTAAGTCCCCGAATTTTCTAAGATTTTAGGGCCTTTTACTATAATTTCCCGCCTTTGAAAGCATTTTCACTTCACCGTAAGTGCAAATGTTTTCACTTGATACACTCCTTTGTTTCTGAGTTTATACTTGGTGTTCTTCAAATCCTCGATTGATGTAAACGTTGTCCTGGATGCTGTCAGGAACTGGAGAACCAGAAGATGGTGGGTGTGGGTCGCGCATCAGTGCCTTTATTACCTTCTGGTTCCAGGATGTTTTCTTCTGTATTTCTCTTTTTAAGATGCTGTAAACTAACCAAATTGCTAAAAATACAATTAGTACAATGATCACATTCTCAATGATAGATTTAATCCATGAACTCACATTCCACCCTAACCCTTTGAAGATTTTGCCTAACCAATTTGTGGTCAAATCCTTTTGCTCTTCCTGTGCTTCGTGCTCTATTTGTTGCAACTGATTGATGTCATGTTTTACATCTTCTGTTACATTTGGGATGTGGATGTAGCAACGATCAATCCATCCCCTTAAAAAAAACTCACACACTCCATGCTCTTTCAGGAGTAATAAATTGTAATTGTATATTTAGTTCTTTAAATCTTCCCTGGGTGACTCTTGCTAGTCTATCTACCTGACCTGTTTCTCTATTCTGATAGTTTGCTATTTGCTCTAGGGCCCACCCAAATTTCACTCTACTAGAGGGTTCTTGCTAAGTATCATCTTTATTCTATTCCTATCCTAATCCTTCCTACCTATGCCTGTGTCTAGCCACCGAGTTGATTTTACCATTGTTAGCATCCGTACCAAGATTAATTTTTGCTTTAGCAATTTTACCAATGCCTCTGTGTTATGAACACACTCAAGAGAGTGATATGGTAAAAATTTTATTAATTACAGCAAGCAAGCAATAAGCAAAAATCAGCACTGGGCGGCAGGGGAGTCTCTACTCCTTCGGCTGCCGCACGTCCGATTTCCGTGTCTTCCCTTTTAAGTGGTCCGACTTCCGGGTTACGTGTCCTTTCTCGGGTGTCTCTGCGCATGTGCCTCCGGTCACTGGTGGTCGCTTTTTGCCTTCTGGTGGTCGTAGGAGTCTTCCTCTTTTGACCTTTCCTCACTGTTCTCCTTTTAAGGCTTATCTGAGTGGCTTAACTTTCTGGAATTTAAGAGAGCTTGCAAGGCTGTTCTCATAATTATACAGACGTCAGCAGCAGCCTTCAACCTCATCTCTATTACACAAAGCATAGTTTTGCAAAGCATCGTATCTTACATGTTTAGGCGAACAAAAGGGTCTCTATTTATTACAATTCCCCCCTTTTTCTATTGCTCACTTTTGTTCGTTAAATCTTTGTAGTTCTCTTTTACTTAACTCTAAATAATCTTTTGTCTCTTCCCCATTTAAGGCTTCATATTTAGCTCGTATTAGCATAAGGTGAACTGCTTCTAACCTGCTTCTCACAATGCTAATGATTTTGTTAAAAATACAAGGTCCAAACATAAGTCTCAAGATTAGTAAAATTAGCGGTCCTGCTATAGTAGATATTAGAGTTGTTAACCAGGGAGAATAGTTAAACCAAGATTCGTACCAGCTTTGTTGCATTTCTTGCTCTCTTTTTCTCTTTTCCAGTCCTTCTCGTAATTTAGCCATGGTTTCTCTTACTACCCCACTTTTATTTACATATACACAACATTCTTCTCTAAGTGCTGCACATAGGCCTCCTTGCTGTAAAAATAATAGATTTAATCCCCTTCTGTTTTGTAAGGCTACTTCAGCCAACGAGTCTAGGGAGTCTGTGAGGTCTTTTATAGATTTATCAATTCTTCTTAAATCTTCATCTACTGAAATTCTAAGCTCTCTGAATCCCTGATGCTGATTCATTAAGGATGCTACACCTGTTC
>NW_005087944.1:5244-40536 GCF_000331425.1 Pseudopodoces humilis | reverse complement strand
CTGCCTCTGCCACACAAGAGATCACTGAGAGTTTTGTATTGAGAGTCCGCCAGCTATTCACCAGTCTTCACAGAAGTAAATGTAAACACCGTTTATTTCTATCTTCAGCACACTTATATAGGGTTCTACAGGGTCTGCGGGCAGAGCAAGCTACTATAGGCTAACACACACAGGTTTACTTTTTTTCTCCTACACCCAAGGATATTGTTTGGCTTTACTCTCTCTTCTGCAGGAAGGTTTCAAGGACTTTAGCCTTTAATATCACAACTTATTTCTAAGACTGGTTTGTGCAGATAGGCCTTTACTAATATATAAAATATATCAACATAATTATCCAATAAAAATGCTTACAAGGGTGTGTGACCAGTGCATGCAGTCAATTGTAGAAGAGATGCTCGCATGAATAGATTTGTATACAATATAAATGTATATTATTACCAAACTTACAGAATAAATGAACGATCTGATCATCATATTGTTACTGTGTTGTTCCTGTTCCCACATGAAGAAATGAAGACCCTGTCAGACTGGTGACCCTGAGATGTGATAAAGCATTGCTATTTGGAGCAGAAGCCGGAGGGGGGCTGTTGGCAGGCGTTCCTGGAGGTACGCCAGGCTGCCCAAGAGAGGCAGGAGTGGATCTGCGCTCAGCAGAAAAAGGGCTTAGATATCGACAGCACGAGGATCACTGCATCAGTGATAGAAAAGGCTGCTGTTAAAAGTTTCTTGCAGCTTACAGAAAAGACAGAGACTAAGATCAAAGAAGGTGACATGGCTGCGTTGCTTCTCCAGTGTAGATGGAGGAAGCAATGAAAGGACGGGCTTGTGTTGCTGCTGCTGCTGCTCACACAATCGCAGCGGCTGAAAAGGATAGAGAGAGTGACAAGGAAGAAGAAAATCATTTATTGGAAACCAATGGTACTAAAACCCCAAAAACGGTGTGTCCGGTTTCCAAGAGAGAGTTTTGGGGAGGAGGGGATATTGACATAGATTCAGCCCTTTCCCTCGGCACCACCATTGCCTGGGGTGTATGGTATGCCTGCATGCACTTCACCTTCTCAGTCAGCCCCACCTGCCCCATCAGCAGAACAAAGTGATCCATCTCAAGTGCCACTTTTTATGGAAATTGATGAAGACCCACCTGAAACACTTCACCCTAAACTTCAGTCTGAGCAACTTGTTAATTTGTTGTGAGAACAAGAAAAGGCAACATCTGAGCTCTTGAATCACATGCAAAGACTAGATAGGGGATCCTCAAAATGGGCCATTTGGGATGCATATCAGAAAGCCCATCGAGTTATCAAGGACAGATTAAAAGCAGTTGTGGAAAATGTTTGTGGGCCAGAAGCAAAAGGTGTCGCTAGAGGGCAGAGACAGCCTGGAAGAAATCCTTACAAGTCTGGAGTTAGTGGGGAGGCGCTGCAAATTGAAGAAAGATGAGCTAGAGAATGGATAAAACAACGAGAGGCAGTTAGAGGCATGAGAAATACACCCAGATGAAGCTGATCATTATCTACGTAGTATATTTGGATGAGGTTTGACTCAAGAAGAGCTTATGGAAAATAGAAGTCAGTGAAAAAAGACAGTAATGATTCTGCTATTTCAACTTCACTTCAGAAGTTTACTGATTGGTTGCAAAGTAAGGATGACAAAGGAAAGACAGAGGGTCCTCATGTTTATTTGTCATCAGCCAATTCATCGGTGGGTCCATCTCTGTCTGGACCAGTTCCTCTTCCAGGTCCTCCTCCACAAGATCCTAATTATAAAGAAGGACAAAGATGGAGAGGAGTTATTGAACATGCAATTATCAAAGGACAAATGTTACCACCTAGTATCACTGCCATGCCAGTCTACTTGCAGGGTGACCAAAGCTTTTGGCATCCATTTGATTGGAAAACTGTCAGTCAATTGCAATGGACAGTGATGGATTTTGGATATGATCATAAACAAGTTATGACCGTGATACAATAATCCTTTTTTTGAAACTAGGACCTTATGCCTACTGATATTAGAACACTTTTAGAAATTCTTCCTCCTACTGCATTTATGCTGTTTCAAGGCAAATGGCAAGAAAAGTCTGAGGTTGCTATGGTTGAAAACATTAACCGGCTGGATGGAAATGACCCTTTACGGTTTGCCACCCTTGAACAGCTTATGGGTACTGGACAATATTGAAGCTGCACAAGCTGCCTTACATCCACGTATAACTCAACAATCAGAGGCTTTGGCATTAGCTGCACTGCAAGAATTGACTCAAATTGGAACACGTAGCTTGCCACATCATAGAATAAAGCAGAAAGCAGATGAACCTTATATGAAGTTTATTGATTGTCTCAAAGCAGCCTTAGACAGTGCACCCAATCTTTCCCCTGATGCCAAAACAGCAGTGGGAAAAGATTCAGCATATCAGAATGCAAATCAGCAATGTCAACAAATAATTACCAGTCTCCCTCGAGGGGCTAGCCTCAGTCAAATGGTAGAGGCATGTTCTAGACTGCCACAACTCATGGAAGAGCAAGAGAAAGCCATGCCTTCTTTCATCAATCTGCTGCTGCTCTCCGTAAATAATTTGGAATTCCAAAAACACAAGCTCGAGTGGTGGTTGCAGCATGTCCTCAGTGTGCTATTCTTACACCACTGCAAGATGGAGGAGCTAATACTCGAGGACTCCAGCCCCATGAGATTTGGCAAACTGATGTTACTGAATGTTCACCTTTTGTGCGATTGCGTTATGTGCATGTGTTAGTCGATACTTGCTCAGCATTTCTGTGAGCTTCTGCCCATTCATCTGCCTCAGCTGCTGCAGCTCTACAACACTGGACTCAAGCTTTTGCTGTGATGGGATGCCCCAAGACAATCAAAACTAACAATGGTCCTGCATATCAAGCAGCTTCTACTGCTAATTTTTTACAACATTGTGATATTCTACTTAACCATGGCGTCCCATATAATTCGTCTGGCCAAGCGATCTTTGAATGCACTCATCACATTCTTAAAAATCACACCACTGTTTTGAAACAACAAGGGGAAATAGGAGGTTCCCCCCATGAAATATTGGCAAAAACATTATTTGTTATAAGTTGGTTGAATATACATGGAGGACAAGACCATCCTCCTGCAATAGTACACATGCAAACAAACAAACGTGATTTTACCTTTAAACATATTCAAGTTAAATTTTTTTCTCCCCAGACCAGGTTATGGGAAGGCCTGATGCAGTTATTAACTTGCAGAAGGGGTTATGCTTGCATTTCTACAGGTAAAGAATCAGCTACATGGATTCTTGCAAAGTGAGTTAAACCACAGTTACAGAAGAATAATGACATCAGCTCTGCATCCCAAAGCATGGAAGAGACATCAGCATCAAATGAACTTGGCATTGACACCACTGCTGACTGCCCTGCACCCTGACAATAAGGATGCAGTTTGTTTTTTGCCAGACCTTACCGTATTTTACGTGGCTCTTTGCATGCAATCGGTTGACAAGAGACAATTAGATGCTCTTGAATGTGTTTGTAGAGAGCACAGGCTGGACTGTCGGTCCTGGGTATTGGTGTATTGTTCTTGGTGTAAACAAGACAGTTGGAGAGTCATTCAGGCATGCGAAATAGAGGAGGTGTATAAGTGTCAGCCATGTACTACACGTGTTATTACCTACTCTAGAGCACAGTGGTTGACTGACTTTATTGGTATACCATTAGAACAGTTGCCTGGAGCGAATCGTCCAAGGGGTGCAGTCAGAGTACTGCGTGAACAACAACAGTTTTTAAACGCATTAGAACCGATTGAAGATTTTGGACAGAGAGGATTAGCAGATATTTGCTTTGAGCTTCTTAAACGCTTAGCATTATTACGTATTAGGCAAGGCAATAAGGTAGGGAACACGAAGTGTGGACTGGGTGCTGGAGTTCCTCAAAGCTGGCAAGTTCATAGAAGCAAATGGGACAAGGCAGAAAGACAATGGTGACATGCATGCCCATGGCGACGCTAATGTTGAGTTTTTGGGGTTTGTCATTGTATGGTGAGGGGGTGTTTCTTGACAAACCAGGAACAAATGTTTGGGTAACCTGGGCTAATGTGTCTGGTATTCAGGATTTTTGTCCCAGTTTACAGCAGGCCGATGACCCTTTTCAAACTTGCTTAATTGGCATTCCCCTTCAGGAGAACAAAACAGACTTTTCTGGCTGGTGGAACCCTAAGATAGTAAATTTTACAAGTAGCAAAAGTGATGACTGCCTAAGTCCAAAGGGACAGTATACTTGGCAGTCTATGCGTAATGCAGCCTGGCAGGAAACAGGAATTGAAAATTGAACAAATCATACCCTATTCCATTTCAAGACCTGGATTTGTTAGCCAGTGTTTTCGCAACCTTGGATGTTAATGTTGCTGTTCTGCCTCGTTGTGACAGTATGACCCTACCGTGGCAACCAGTTAATGGTACAGGAATAGTTTGGTTTGAAGATCCTCGGCTTAGTTGGTTACAAAAGCAAAGAGAAAAAACATTATTTGAAGGTTATCAAAACGCTACAGGACAATCACCATGGAACAGATTAAAAACCAGGGGTCTGACAGTAAACACTTCAGGAGGCTGGGAACTCCCACTGGGAATATTTTTGATTTGTGAGAATCAAGCATGGTCTGGTATTCCAAGATGACCTGTTGGTGGAGCATGCTATCTTGGTTGACTAACATTATTTGCCCCCCGCATGAGGGATTTATTGAATGCCAGTCAAAGTAATCATCAAAGATCACATCGATCTGTTCAGAATTTTGATGAGACTTGTAATGATAATGTGCAATTACCATCATTGGCAACTGTCATTGCAACATCTTTCCCTTTACTGGGGGGAATGGCTGCCATAAATGCAAAAAATATAGCTCATCTTGCCTGCTGGGGAGAAAAACAGTTTAATTTGACTTCAAAAATGTTGAGTGAGTTGCTAACTGATGTTGATAGTATTAGGCATGCCACCTTGCAAAACCACGCAGTTATAGATTTTTTGTTATTAGCACATGGACAAGGGTGTGAAGATTTTGAAGGAATGTGTTGTTTTAATTTATCTGACCACTACCAAAGTATTCATTAACAATTGGCACAACTGCATGAAAACATGAAGCATATTACAGAAGGACATGATCCTTTTTCAGATTGGCTTGCTACTTTGAGCTTAAGGGGTTGGTGGCAGGCCTTGATCAAGGGGGCAACAATGTTACTGATTGTATTTCTAAGTTTTATGCTGATTCTTTTTTGTTTGTTACAATGCCTTTAAGAAATGTTGCACAATTTAGTTACTCAAATTTTTAAGAAAAGAGGGGGAAAGGTAGGAGTCTGAGTTGTGTTAGAACGAATTTGACCATAAAGAGAAATGGTTAAGAACAAGGGCAAGGTTATCAGACAGGGAAGGAACAGTTGAGGTCAGCAAAAGAACACAGAGTAAGAGCTAAACAGGATGAGAGACGGAGAAATTGAACAAGTTGTGGTCTGATATACACAAATGTAATTATCCAATAAAAATGCTTACAAGGGTGTGTGACCAGCACATGTATAGCCAATTGTAGAAGAGATGCTCACGTGAATCGATTTGCATACAGTATAAATGTAACCAAACTTAGAGAATAAACGAACTATTTGATCAATATATTGGTGCTGTGTCGGTCCTGTTTGTAAGAGATGGTCTGAAGATTCTCTCATCTGTCTCACGACCGTCGCAAGGACACTGAAGACCCTGAATATCACAAGGGACTTGGTACAGGGGTTCTGGCCTGGTTGAGGTGGATGATTGCCAAGTGATTATTTGCGGGTTGTTGCTGTGCTGTCACGGTACACTGTGTAGGTAGCTAGGGTCCGGCGGCTGGAAGATACCGCGCTGTACGGAAAGGTAAGACCCCTCCCCATGTTTAGGTAGTGGTGTAAGCAGATGGAAGTGAAGTTGTAAACCCAGACTATATAGTGTCGTGTCTTTCTCTAATAAAGGCCATTTGCCATCCACCACATTGGTGTCTGCGAGCTGATGGACCGAGCAACCTGGGATTGGTCGCCGTGCCGTTCCTGAACCAGCTCGCCACACCAACGAAGGCAACAAGTGGTGCCGAAACCCGGGATCGCCTGGACAGGTGAAAGGCAGCCAGAGTGGCAGGACCAGCCCATTGGGGAGGACACTCCCAGACAAACCAGGAGGATGGAAGCCCTTGTGAAGGTCGTATCACAATTATATAAGCAGTGGGGTATTGATTGTAAACCCAGGGATTTTACTCTCGCAGTTGCGAGGCTTTTGCAAAATGGGGTCATTGACCAGCCGGTGGACATTCTCCACCCAGAAGTGTTGGATAAATGCACTAAAGCACTAGCTGAAGAAATGTCCTCGGGTTGTGGGAAAAGCCTTAAGTCATGGGGGAAAGTTGTTCAAGCCCTGCAGAAGGCCATACAAGAACAGGAGACCTGGAGGGCAGCAAAGAACTGTTCGTTGGCCACCCCGAAACTGGGAGTCGGGGCAGCCACACAGATGTTACACCCCCCAGACAAGAGTGTTTCTGTTGAGCCGAAAGGGCCACAAGAGGGCCATACGTCCCCTCAATTCCCGAATCCCGACCCGCTTACCAAGGGACAGAAAAGAGCTAAATCTTTCTGGGGTGGGTTAACCGAGGAGGCCAGGTGTGCCGCAGGGAAACTAGAATCAGAGGAAGCTTGGATTGGACCGCCGCCCTATGTGCCCCAAGATGGCGCTGAGCAGAAAGGCAAGGGGTGAGGCAAAGATGCCCTCCACACTGCAGGGAAGAAGCGATAACATTAATTTGCACACAGGAACGAGAGGGGGTGGAGATTGAGAAGGAGCAAGGTGGTGGAGGCAACCGAGAAGGGGAAAGGAGCGAAGGGCTAAAAGCCAATCAGAGCGACCACCCAAAAAAATGTCCTTATAGGGCAAACACCCCACCGAGCAGAGGGCGGGGTGAGCCAAAATGGAGGGGCAAACCAAGAGGGAGGGAACGACCCACCCACAAGGGACATAGGCGAGGTCAGAGCCCGACGAAAAGGCACGGGAAACCGGAAGTAACCAGTCAGTGGAGTTCCGACTCTGGATCAGACACCAGCTGGGATGAGTGGCTCATGACCGATTCCTCAGAGGAGGAAGAAACAGAGCTAAACAAAAATATTCCTATTCAAATTAAAAAAGAACCGAGAGGAGACATCCCTCTCACGGACTGGAGGAAAATTAAGATTGCATGTGCCGGCTGGGCCCCTTCAGCCTTGCTGGCGTTCCCAGTCCTGGTGACAGATGTGGGACAGAGGGTCCACTCACCAATAAACCCTAAAGATAGACAAGCGATTGTTAAGGCAATTGCGGATCAAGGGCTTAATTCTGCCATGAGACGATATGCTCTTGTTTGATATAAAGCAAACATGTAGACTGATTTTTGATGGGGCAGGGATGATTGTTTTTGAACAAGAGTGGGAAGATAACTGTGCAAAGCATCTAGCCCAGGTAGCCGGAGCAGATCACCCATTGCAAGGCTCTAGCTTACAACGGTTGATGGGCACAGAGCAAAGCAAAAACATCTGTGCAGCCATTACCACAGTTGAGAAGTCCCGTAGATGGGTCATTCCGTCAGCACCCGGAATGTGGGTTTGCCACCGCACTGGAGTTACCCCATGCCTATCTGTCAGTGACTTTAGTGTTCCTAATGACTTTTGTGTGCAAGTTGTGATTGTTCCCAGGGTCCTGTACCATTTGGATGAAGAGTTAAACCTGCAGGTGGAGAGACTCACCCAACTTCAGAAAAGAGAGTTGCTGACAGGTGTAACTATGTTGCTTGTCCGGGGAGCAACTGGTGCTGCCACAGGTGTCTCTGCCCTTGTGACCCAACAACAAGGACTGTCCCAGCTGCAGATGACAATTGATGAAGACTTAAAAAGAACTGAAAGATCTATCTCCTTTCTAGAACAGTCACTGTCTTCGCTCTCTGAAGTTGTCCTGCAAAATAGGTGAGGACTAGATCTTGTGCTCATGCAGCAAGCAGGCCTCCGTGCCACCTTAAGGCAAGAGTGTTGCTTTTATGCTGATCACACCGGAGTGGTCAGAGACTCAATGGCCAAATTGAGAGAAAGACTACCCCAGAGAAGGAGAGATAGAGAAGCCCAACAAGGGTGGTTTGAATCGCTATTTAATCTGTCTCCGTGGCTGACCACCCTCGTATCCACCCTGATCAGGCCAATCATGATGATCTTGTTTGTCGCCCTGAAAACTCAGCTTCTGAGCTTGCTGCCGTGGTTTTCTAAGGACTTTCCCAAGAGAGTAACTGTAAACATAGATACATGTACATTCTTTCTGTTACATGTCTTGTGATGGACATCCCTCATGGCCAGTGCAGTGAGAAAATGTTATCCTGACCATCCAATCCCTGGCCATGGTAAGAAGCCTATAAATCCTGGGAGGAAAAATAAACTCTGCTCTTCGTTTCACCACACCTCGACCTGTGTACATGTGATCTATTCATCTTCAGCGGTAACACTTGTTAGGGTTAATCTTTGGACCGTGAGTTTTGAATAGGCTTATTTCGTTTGTCAGAACCTGCTTAGAGAGAATTGACATTATGTTAGTAGAGCATCAGCAACTGCTTTAAACAAGAGCTCCCAACAGTTACTTATACTATGTTACTATGTTACTGTGCTACTATGTTACTATGCCATGTTTTGAAAGTATTATGCCCAAGCTTCTTATTTAGCCTTTTAGTTAAGAGTAGCTTATCTTTCATTTTTACTCAAGTCTATGCAATATACTTTTTATAAAATATAGAATGAGAAAAAGGGTAGAATTTTTTAAGACCGGTGTATTTTATATTTTAACCAATTTAGTTAAGCAAAAGGAGGGGGGAAATGTAGGTGGCTAGGATCCTGCGGCTGGAAGATATCGCACTGTACAGAAAGATAAGACCCCTCCTCTGATAGCCAATAGTGTTTAGGTAGTAGTGTAAGCAGATGGAAGTGAAGTTGTAAGCCCAGACTATATAGTGTCGTGCCTTTCTCTAATAAGTGCCGTTTGCCATCTACCACATTGGTGTCTGTGAGCTGATGGACCAAGCGACCTGGGATTGGTCGCTGTGCCATTCCCGAACCAGCTCGCCACGCCAACGAAGGCAACAACACTGGCCTTGTTCCTCCTGGCGAGCAGAGACTTGTAAGAAGTGGTTTACTCTGTACCCTAGACTTTCCTCCCTGCGCAATGGAATTCATCACAATGATCATCAATCTCCTCTGCTTTTGGCCCTGTGCCCCTCGCTTTGTAAAAGACTATAAAATTATACCCCAAATTTACCTTCCTTTGAGATCTCCCCAACAGACAGAGGACTCTGCGTCATTGGACGGCTGAGTGGACTTTGACATTGGTAGCTGTAATCCCCTTACTCTCTTTTCTTATGCTTTGCTTTCTCCTTTTTTCTCTCTATCACATATTAGTGCTGATGAGCACTCAATAAAGTGTGTTTTGCTGTTTAAGTCCTTGGTTTGCTGATAATCCTTTGTACTCTAAGACCGACTAAAAGAACCACATCACAAATCCCACCTTGCGGATCGTGACATAAATTGGCGTCACGGACAGCATTCTGAGAGGCAGAAGGGGTTGCAGGTTTGTTGTGCAGTCTGTATCAGGAGAAGGACGTTTTGCTTCAGCCACCACGTTTGAGGGCTCTGTCTTCAGAATTTCACAAGGGATCTTTGAGTGCAAAAGTTGGGACTGATTTTTTTTATATACTGACTGCTTGGTGTAGCAGAGAGACCATCAGATATTTTAAACTGGAGGACTACCTCCCAAGCAGATTTGGTCTCTCTACCCATGGTAGGGTGACGTGGCAAAGGCTGCATTTTTGTGTAACTTAAGTCTTACCTCCCTGTAATAGTACTGGACCCTTCACACACAAAGATGAATGAAAACTCTGAGAACTGTAGTGCAAAAGATAAAGCTGCATTTTTTGCTTTGTTAGCAAAGCACGATGCTAAGCCGTCCCCAGCCGGGGAAGAACGGGCTCAAAATAATTGGTTCAACCTGGAAAATGTAACTGATAGAATTTGCTTCCTGCAACATGAAGCAAAGTTAAAATTTGGCCAAAATAAAACCATAATTTGTTCTGTATTGGGAGCTTGCCTTACATCAGCTGTAGAGGCTCGCATGAAATGAAGGCAGGAAGAAAATGCTATTATTCAATCCCTACAAAATTTAGTTGAAAGTATGCAAAATGAAAATCATTTGTTCCGAACTGTCCTGAGTGAGGAGTGTGCCAAAACTGAACGGTATGCTGACTCCTTGAAGGAGTTGTTGGAAAAGGAAACACCTCAGATAAATCACACATATCCTCAAGCAGAATTACATTTGGTAAAAAATTGCAGTGAAAATTGTTGCTCCCAAATGAGACCTTTGATTAAAACAGAATATAATTATATCAATGAAGATCTTGATCCACATATAACCACGAAAGAAATCCCGTACACTGCTACTGAATTGGCTAAGTTGAAAAAAGGAGTATGGGCGTCTCCCTCATGAGTCAGAGACAGAATACGTATTCCGAGTGTCTCTCACAGGGGGAGATCAAATTCGATTATCTGAACAAGAAGCAAGTGGTTATTGGGGACATGGTGTTTTCTTAACAACGGGAGATAAACACAACCCATGGTCCCTAACACAGCGAGCTGCATATTGGGCAGGGGGACTTAACCCCCTGGAAAGGGGAGATCCTGTAGCTCTGACTGGCTCCCCAGACCAAATTCTAGAAAATATTCATAAGGCAGCTTGTCTACAACTGATTCATGAAAGAAAATTAATTGTTGGCTCTGAATCACCAATGTTGTTACCCGTGAAAGCTGAAATTATGACCCCTTTAATTTGTGGTCTTCCAGAATCACTGAAACCTACAGCAATTCTCCAAAAAACCATAGATGATATCCTTGTGGGAGGAGATGAAAAAGAAGTAATAAAAAATAAAGATGCTGAAAAGAGGTATACTACCTGGGAAAAGGGATTGTTTGTAGTTAGTCCAGCTCTCATAGAAGTAGAAAAAATTGCACAACAACAACCAATTGCATTAAAAGACCCTTTTGAAATTACTAAGACAGTCACTACTGGGACTCTCCACCCTGACGGGGTGGCTCAGAGGGCCTCAGTGGGAAAGTGGTATGCCCAGATTGAACATTACTCTAACATCTTCTCAATAACAGAAGGAGCTGTAAAAAATCAGGTGATACAAAAAACTGAGAGCTTAAGTAGCAGCCATGACAAACCTGACTTGGTAATTAAAGAAACCCTTCCTAACATAAAAACAGAAAAGGGTAGGCACATTTCTAGCCTACAGTATTGGTGGAACTTGGGGGTGAAGAAAGGGGTACCGAAGGGTTTAATGGTTAACCTGCTGCTTGAAAAATTAAGTAAATTGGTCTCTCAGTAGCAGGATTCCAGCCCCATTGTACCAAGCGCTCCACCTCGCCCTCAACTGATTCTGGGCAGTGGGCCAAAGCAACACCACTCACAGGTTCTGGACAGTGAGCAAAAACAATCAGCAAACTCTTGGTTCACTGATACCTCTGCCAAATGAGAGGGAGACGTGTGGAGGTGCAGGGCAGTAGCCCTCCACCTTTCCTCTGCTGAACGAATCATTACTGAGGAAGAAAGCAGCGCTCAGGCTGCAGAGCTGATAGCTGTTTGGAGTGTTTTCCAACATGAGGCACAGAATACCTCTCCTGTCTGTATCTACACTAACTCCTATGCTATGTTCAAGGGATATACTGAGTGGCTTCCTTTTTGGCAACAAAAGGATTGGGAAGTAAACAGAATTCCAGTATGGCAAAAGGAAAAGTGGCAAGAAATTCTATGCTTTCTGCTGGTAAGAGTGGGGATTATATCTTGGTTAGTCCAAACTGAAGCTTTTAAAAGAGCTACAGGAGAATATGCATGGGTAGCCTCCGATGCCCTGGGGATATAGCATTGGATAAACACCCACTGGATAATTCCATAATTTTAATCTCCTGCCCCTATGTGGCAGACTCTGTTTTGTTTATTTCCTACAGAAGAACACCAAGGGACATGAAGATCAGATAAACCATGAACTTAGAGATTTAAAATAAATGCTGCAGCAAGGCCTATATTTAGTGTAATAATCACATAACATGGTGTGAACACCCCTTTTTGTGCTAAATGACAAAGCTAATGTTTTCCCTTCTTTTATGTTAGCCCAAGGTGATGATGTTTCAACACGCTGCAGACCAAGTACCAGATCCCACACTGAACCTGTACACAGTCAAGTCACCGGATTTCATGGCCAGGTTATATCTTGTGAAACTCGGAATCAAGATTGTTGGCTGAATTTAACCGCTGTACAATTGTCCTCTAAAGTTGTGTACGGTAAAACAATACCAAAATACTGGGGAGAACTTGATGCTAATATTGCAACACCTATACCTATCACCACCCAACCACTGGTTATACTATACCCAAAAATTTTTTGAAATTGGACCCTATATAATCAGGAAAACTGGCCAACAACAAATGCTATTTAATCCAGCATGGTCTATCAAACAAGTCAAATTACTAATGCAAAACAATGTCTCAGATTCAGCCAGCTTGTTCACCTTTTTTGCAAACTTCCTTTGAGGGTGGACAACCTGGTTGCGAAAGCGAAATTCTTTTCATAAACGGATGACAAGAGATATAACCGGTGTCGTGGGATCAGGACTAGGAATTTTGAATAGTATTGATTCAGAAGTATTGATGAATAAATTGGCTGTTGTAACTAAAGATTTGACCAAAATACAACAACCACTGAGGACATCTTTAACTGCTTTGGGAACCCAGCAGTGGTTGCTATCAAACATATTACCAAATTGGGAAAGGGTAAATGTAGATGATCACAAATTAATAATTGATGCACTCAGTGCTACCCAAAACAATGTTTCTCTGGCTCTTAGCTGCATTCAAGCCCAATTGAGGATGCAGTCAGTTGCTGCATCAATTATCAGAGAGGGTGAAGAAGGCACCTTTCCCACTTAAATTCGGAAAATAGTCTGGGACAATGCCAATGATTTTGAAAAAGAATTTCAGTCTTGGTGGAATTTGGTGAATTTCACCTATGACCCGAGCACAAACACAGCCACAGTTTTTGTGTTGACAATAGTAATGCTTCAGTACATTCAATTTTTCCTATCATTGCATTGGGGCTGAATCATGACGGAGCTGTTCTCTATCCTTTAGAGCATAGGGAATGGGCCTGTCAGATTGGTGGGAAATGGCAAACTGTTGGTTTAGAAAATTGTATTGTCCGGGAACAACAAGGGTTTATCTGTGAAAGTAATGCAATCAAAGCTCAAGACATTTGTTTAGACACAGAACAGAATATCTGTCATTTTGAAATCCATCCTAATGAGACTTCTGAAACAGTGCTTGTGTATGTAGGCAATGGATGTGTATGCTTGAGAACTTCTTGTGATAGTATGCTTGTAGAAAACATAGTAGTGGATACTAAGAATCATTCAAATTTTTGTGTATGCAATTTTACTGAGATTGTAGGTTGTGACTTTTCTTATTTAGCTCCAGTTTCTTAGTATTATCTTTTGCAGTATAATTACACTTTGATTCATCATTTAGTGCCTGCTCCAATTGTAATGAACTTTACTCTGGTGAGGCAATTGTTGCTTCACCAGGATTTAATTGAAATTTTGGAAAAGATCAGAAAGGATGAACAAAAGACCTTAGTTACGGTTCACCACAATGTGAAAGGAATACATCGTGTATTTGAAAAAAGTAAGGAAAGATGCTGAGCACGAGTGGTGGGACACTCTTTTTGGGTGGTCACCGACTGCTACTGGTGTTCTGAACAAATTGTGTCATCCCATCATCGTCCTCTTGGTTTTAGTTTTACTTGGTTTTGTTCTATCAGCAATCTTGTACATCCTGAATTGGAGAATGATGAAGCAGTTGACACAATTGACTTCCACAATGGATGCACACAATATGATTGGTACTTTACATGTTGCTGATACCCCTAAGGTTATCGATACTCAATGAATTATGCAGGCACTACAATAAATAATTTGACATTGTGACTATGAGGTTAATCATTTTATCATGTTGTATTTTAGAATAAAATTTATTGTTTGTTTTAAGATAAGAAACCAATATGTAAGTCTTAGATGAAATTATATATATGGATTAGTTTTTCTTTGAAATCAATATATTGATTTTCTTATTGTTTTGTTTTCTCTTTTCCTTTTTCTGTCGCTTATCTTTTCCCTACTACCTGTCTCTGTTTTTTTCTGGGATATACTACCAACTGTAACGAGTCCTGAAGACTTCAAAGAAGAACTTCACAGCAGCACTACGACATTGTGCAGAAAGACCTCGCTTAATGACGATTGTGAGCCATGGGGTGGTGTAAGAGATGGTCCAAAGATTCTCTCATCTGCCTCACAACCGTCTGAAGGACAGAGACTGACACCCTGAATATCACAAGGGACTTGGTTTAGGGGTTTGGGCCTAGCTGAGGTGGACATTTACTAAGTGATTGTTTGCAGGTGGTTGCACGGTACACTGCCCTCATTCCTGCTGGTGAGCAGAGGCTTGCAAGACGTGGTTTGCTCTGTACCCTACACCTGCCCCCCACACAATGGAATTCATCACAATGATCATCAATCTCTGTTTTTGGCCCTGCGCCTCTCACTTTGCAAAAGACTATAAAATTATACCCCAAATTTACCTTCCTTTGAGATCTCCCCAACACACAGAAGACTCTGCATCGTTGGACGGCTGAGTGGACTTTGACGTTGGTAGCTGTAATCCCCTTACTCTCTTTTCCTTATGCTTTGTTTTCTCCTCTTTTCTCTCTATCACATATTAGTGCTGATGAGCACTCAATAAAGTGTGTTTTGCTGTTTAAGTCCTTGGTTTGCTGATAATCTTTTGTACCCTAAGACCGACTAAAAGAACCACATCACAAATCCCACCTTACGGATCGTGACAAGGGGCAGCTGTCCAGCTGGGCCAAGCTGTGCCAGCAGCTCCAGCCGTGCTGGGGAGCCTTGGCAGCTCTGGGCCCTGCTGTGCAGGAGGGTCTCTGTGTGCCAGCAGCAGCTGGGGGCCTCAGCCACCTCCTCTCTCCACAGGAGCACCTCTGCAGCTTCACAGGACTGGCCAAAGGCTTCAGTCAGGGAGACCTGCACCTCTCTTCCTGCATCTCCAAGCCAGTGTCTGTGTCAGTGTCTAATGCACAGCTGCATTATCAGCTTATTGCTTTGCCACCACCACCCAGAACAGGACCTTCTGTCCCTGCAGGTTCTGGCCCTGGTGTCTGGCCAGGCCTGAAGATGAGCCCCTCCTGTCAGGGAAGGGCTTGAGCAACACCTTTGGGCTTCTGCTCTAGGGTCTGGCTGGTACCACCAGCACTGGCACAGCTGCTTGGCTGGTCACGGCCAGGGCTGGGCAGGCAGCAGCCAGGCATGGGGCGGCATGCTATCTTTGTTTTTCATTTTTAGAAATTAGAAATTATTAGAAATATTTAAATATTTTGGTAGAAAGAAGTCCCCAAATGTTTCTTCTCTTCTTCCATACTAGTACCATATGTTTCAAAGTAGTTTTAGAATTCTGGAACATTTTTTCTGCTTCTGCAATAAAATATGAAATTGCATTTAATTGGTAATTGTTGTGGTTTTAAAGCAGTAACTAAAAAAATTACTAGAAAACTTACTTATTTCTTGCTGTGAGATATGGATTAGAACAAGAGCAAAACAGGCTTAAAACTTAAAAGGAATAAAGAAAGTTTATTAACAAAACTACAAGAATAAGAACACCAGAATAAACTTCCAGAAAACCCCCTTTTCTCTCACTACTCAACCATTCCCTTGTTTACATGACAACATAGAGACAAAAAGCTTTTGACCTTTGGTGTTTAAAACAGTCCCAATTCCCGCTAGAGTCTTTTCATCAGTCTTTGTAGAGATACAAAAGTCTTCTTCTGCAAATCTATGGAGTTTTTCCCAAGAAATCTATTTCTGTTATAGCTTTCTATTTTTCTGATGTCAGCTGTCCAGAAATCTGTCATCAGATTTTCTCCTCCCATTTCACATCACTCTGAGGTGTGTATGGGTCAATGAGTCTAGGGATGTAATTTTTAAGGATGAGTTATTCAAAGGCAAAAGTCTTCTTCATCTCTTCGTCTCTGTGAGCCTCCCTGAAAACAGAAGTTTTCTCTTTGCCTCAAGCGGCCTCAAATCTTCAAATATTACTTTGCCTCACTCTGTTCCAGCACCTCACTATATCACAATTAGTCCACCTTTTGCTCAAAAATCCACACTTTGAACACTCCATTCCTCCCAATATACTCTGTCATGAATTAAAGGAGTTTTTTCAGGACACTATCGTCCATCTCCATAGCTTTAACAGAAAAATATTTCAGCTTAATTAAAGCATCTCCTTATTCTCTACTTCTTCTGAAGCTTAATTATTTTCTTTACTGCCTCTAATAGTTTTATAAAGTCTCTTTACATGTTGATTACTCTCTTTTTCTCTCTCTGGAAAAAAATGATTAATCTGCAAGTCTCATCTGGGTAATGAAAGAGTTAAAATCTTGCCCAGGCTTTCTAGATGGTTCTGTGATCTCTGCCAGAGCAGCAGCTGGAGCTATCTGTGATGGAAGATTCTTCATGGCTGCTCTGGAGAGTGTGGTCACTGTCTCAGCCCGCCGCAGGTCAAGAGCTTCTTTTCTTTCCTTCTCGGCAGTCTGTGGTGAATTCAGTCCCAGCAAAAACTGCAGCCGAGCCAGGGACCGGCCTGGCCCGGCCAGAGCCCGGGGCAAGCCCCACTCAGCTAAAGGCTTAGGTCTTAAGGTGGTGTTCACAGGTTGATCTGACTTTTCAATGGTTAAAACTGCTGTCAGTTCTTAGAAATGGCCAGCTCTTGGCTAGGAGAAAAACTCCCATCAGCCGCCAGCGGTTTAAACTTCCTTAGGTGTTTCTCTTTGTTTTCTTAAATGCCAATCTATCACAACCTTTTCCATTAATCACTTGGGGAAAGGGTTATGCTTGTGTCTCAACATGTGGAGGACCTCAGTGAGTTCCTGCTAAGAACATCATGCCATACCTACAGCCTTTGCATGAATGCCAAGACGACAAACAGCAAGAACCCCAGGGAATGCTCAAAAAGACAGGAACATCCTAAAATCTACAGACAATAACCTCTGTCTACCTACTGCCAAATTTCTTAGCCTTATTTTGCAGATTTTGCAAGACCACACTCACACACATGCCCTCTGAAAGACCCCTGCTCACCCTGTACAGGCTATTTGAGATCTTGCTCCTCACCAGCAGCTGGATAGTCCTGCAGCCAAAACTGAATGTTTGGGTAACCTTAGCCAACATCACTCAGCAAGAAACCCTATGTCTCTCTGTTGCCACCCTGGATAACCCCTTTTCCATGTGTTTGGTGGGATTACCAACAAATGTGTGGCCAATAACCGTGGATACCATCCGTACAATGTGAAACAATAGTCCCAATAATGAATGGATACACAACCCAGTAGACATTTGGGATTACTGGGCCCTTGACCTCCCCCATGCACCACTACAGCCACAAGAATTAGAACTCCTCAGCTCTGTAAAAATTGATTATTTTATCAAGTTTCAATTCAAAGAAAGAAGCTAATCAATCATGTGGGATGGGGCAAAAATGCAATACATAGAAAATAAGCAGTCAGCTCTGGGTGGCATTTTCCCTCACCATCCTGCATACAAAAATGAATGTGATGCAACTACAGCTCACCCAATCCCTCTCTATCCATCAATTCCCCATTACAGCTACCACTGGGAATGTTTCTTATTTGTGGGGACAGAGCCTGGCCAGCTATTCCATCACACATAAAGGGTACACCATGTAGCTTGGGGAGACTTACTCGACTAACAACTGATATTGCAATGATTCATAGCAAAAAGATTAGGCAAAAAAGATTTATCCACCAACTCAAATCAGATTGTAAGGACAAAATTACTTATTGGACTAAAGGAAAAAGAATAACAGCGTCAACATTAGCACCTTGGGTTGCAGCAGCAAAGGCATTAAAACAGTTAGTCTGGGGTGTTAGTTGAGTGCGCAAACCAATGCTACCTTCATTGCACTAAGTGATCTCCTAACAGACAGCATTGGACATGCCACCCTACCAAACAGGACGGCTTTAGATTTCTTGCTGCTGGCTCAAGGACATGGCTGTGAGGACTTTGATGGCATGTGCTGAATGAACCTTTCAGATCATAGTGAATCAGTACATCAGAGCATCCAGATATTGAAGGAAGGAGTCAAAAAGCTGCACATTGAAGATAATAAAGACTGGTTCAATGGACTGTTCAGAAGCTGAGATTTGCCAAGATGCTCCCTGTTCTTAGTAAAAATGGGATTATTTGTTGTTATGATAGTTGTTGTACTAACTGCATTGCCATGTTTGTTGAGATGATTGTTAAGGGTTTTGGGGGAATCTTTAAAGAGAGCTTTCATAGTTCAACAGAGAGGAGGAGATGTAGGAATGGAAGTGGCATGTTGTAGTGCAATTATTTAATTTTGCTAAAGTTTGTTAAGGCTTGTTGGTTGTTGGAGTCAGAGGCACAGAGAGTGTGCCCTTATCTCTGATACCTGGCTCTGACATCCAAGAAAGCACTGAATTTCATATAACATCCTGAAAACAACTGTTAAAGTTAAATAGAAAAGCTAGGAGTGTAAGTGTGTAGATTAGAAAGTTTTCTTAAGTCACTGGGTGAAAAAGTTAAGTTTGGAGTTTAAGTAGTTTAGAGAACAGAAGACAAGATGGAGGATTTAGGGCATTGTCTCTTGTCCTTCTTCTTTCTTCTTCATCTTCTTCTATAGGTTTTTGGGTAGTAGTAGGTGATTGGATAGAGGATGCCGCAGTGCAGCACATAGGTGTTGGGTCATTCGGTCACTAAGAAAAATAATTTACTTGGAATCTGTTAATTGGGTAAATAGACATATAAAAGACCTTGAAGAAGATCTTTGTTAGCCATTTTGCGCCTTTCTATCTTAGTGCACATAGCTCCTTGTACCTTGCATACATGTAATGCAGATAACAGAAGAATAAACAACCAAGTCCGAACAAGAGAAAAAACTGCCTCCTTCTCATCAATTTCAGTTCAAGGGGAGAAAGAACCTAACCACGAGTGTCCTATAGAGACAGTTGGTATGTTCTTGTTTCCCCCCGTTGATTATTTTGGCATGGTCCCAGTTGTCAGTTATGTAAACCCCTCCTGTTTTTCTTGAATGTTTCCTGCCAGTCACCTTAGCCCTGCCCTTACTCCCTATCCATCATGGTAAACCCCACCCCTTCTTCCAGACCCTTCTGTCCATCATTCCTCCCTCATTCTGCCTCATTGATTATTATCTCATGTTCCCACCTTCCTTGTACCCCTATTGGCCCTGAAAACGTAATCTCCTCCCCTCACTCCTCCCCCTGAGAGTTCCCATTGGTACCTGATCTGTACCCTCCCTGAGAGCCTTGTGCATAGAACCCTGTGCACAGAGGTGCTTGGGGTCTCTTCGGTCCTGAACCCTTCCAGTCCAGACCTCTGTCCCTTTCCTCTATAAATTTGTTCCTGGGAACCTCAGCCAAGAGAGTCTCCTCCATCTTTTTACCACAACCCATGATGCCTTGATCAGCAGAGCTCAGAGAGAGCCGGTGCTCTGAAGGTTCTGCAGTGGGGTCGCTTTTCCCCTGCAGTTCCCCCCTCCTGGCGTCTGCCCATGCCGGAGTGGCACCCTAGAGCTAGCCCGGAGCTCTGGTGCGGCCAAGCAGCATCAGTGGCAGGGATAGATGGTGAGCTAGCTTCAATGGATTACCTGGGAAGCATCAACTTAAGGCCTTGGGAAATAGAACACTGAGATGGGACACAGATAAGTTAGGGAAAGAAGAATGGAATTATAGGAATTGTTCTGTAGATAAGGTTACTCTACATATGTTTATGCTTCTAGTTCCTGTCCAGGATTGGTAGATAGCATGTTATATATAAGGTAATGTTTCTTATTCTCATTGATGATTGGTCCCCTGCTCTCAGATTGTACCCTATATATTGCTATGCTTATCTTGTTACTGGGTTTTTGGAGATTGACCAATACTGGGTACGGATTTTCTTTTGTTTACTCCTTTATTAAAGTTCTTTTCTGGGCTACTCCGTCGTCCCCTTCCTTATTTAATCTTGTCACTACCGGCTGATCTGGTTCTGAGGTCACATCGTGGACACGACACATACACATAATACATATTGTGAGAGCCAACCATTGCATTATCCATTTATAACACCATCAAGGCCTGGAGAGGAGCTGAGTCCTTCCTAAGGTGGGCAGGGGGTCAGATTCTTTCATGAGGCACACGAGGTTATTTTGGGGTCTCTCAAAAGGATTCCCTGTGAAGCACTGGGGATATTTTGAGGTCTCTGCCAAGATGTGCAGAGATTCCTCATGAGGCGCTAAAGAATATTTATGGTTTCTCCTAAGATGTGCAAAGACCCTTCATGAGGTGTGCAGTGGGATTAAACTAGAGGGGTTTGTTAGTCTTTTCAGCATAGCAAAGGGACACTCTCAGTCAAGGTTGTACAGAACTGGCAGGAAGCTTCCTGCAAAGCCTTGTAGGTCTTTGAAGCCACCCTGCTCTTGTCAGGCCCAGCAGCTGAGCCAGGCCGTGTCAGACAGGGCTGCTGAACAGTGCCTGAGGCACAACAAAGGCCTCACTAAGCCCTGGCCCTGTGCTGCAGACAAACACACATTTACAGCCACAGCCGCTCCCTGAGCCACAGGAGGCACCCGGGGTTACATCTCAGGCAGTGGCTTCTCTGCCACTGAGGACCTCCTTGCAGTGCCTCATTCCCTAAACAGGATGGGGAGCCCAGCACACCATGAAAACGCTTCTGATCTGTGCTCCCATCCAGACTGGCACTGAGATATGGATTGACTGTAAGTCCCAGTCAATCACAGTGTGAAGATCATGGCACATGCTGGAGGCAACTTCTCAATGTCTCTTTCCTGACAGAATAATCACTAATAATTAATCGTGGCCAAGAGCAGCCCCAGGAGCAGCAGGCAGAGGCAAAGCAAGGTAGGCAGGAGAAAGAGTGGGAGACGCAATTGGCCTTGAAAGGCAGACATGCTCTGGGGCCTGCTCCTGGCCCAGGACCCTGTCCAGAGCCATCCCCTGCTCACTGGGGACTTGAGGGTGTGAAAACCAGCGTCCACTCTTTACAAGTTTTAAGTTTAATAAAGGATAAAAGAAGGACAAAGAATTAATCCAGTGCTGGGGTGCTTTTGGCAAACAAAGAGCACTGAGGTAGCTTAAAATCTTATTCCCTACATATGGTTACATTGCTGTGGTTACATGCATATTCATTATCTTACATATTTTTCAAATATTCCTTTAAGTTTTTGATGTTCTAGGAACTCTCTTGTTTGGTTTAAACCTCTGACGTGTCTGCAGGACATTCTGTAAATTAGGTCCATATATTTTATTTCTTTGTGTAGTTTTATCCTATTGGATCACACTGCCTCATAGTGCCAATAGAGATAATAAATCCTTCCCAGATGCTTATGCTCTGTTTCTTGTCACTGTTATCACTTGGAGAGGCCAGTCTGCAGATGTAAGAAACAGAATAATTGCTTTACACCGTTCTCTGAGTTAGTTACATAGAAGTATTTTAGTCTGTATTTTAATATTTTGCTAAGGCCTAAAATTTAATATATTTTCACACTACTATTCATATGAACTATACAGTGAATACATAAACTGAGAGATTAGAAAAAGCTTGTAAGTATAAGTTGTACTATATCAAAGTGCTTGTGATGCAGAAACCTAATCTGTGCATGACAATATTGTTTTATCAGCTATAACAAGGAAAAGCTGTCCAGCTGGGCCAAGGTGTGCCAGAGTTCCAGCTGATGGGAAGCCTTGGCAGATCTGGGCCCTGCTGTGCAGAGGGTCCCTGTGTGCCAGCGGCAGCTGGGGGCCTCAGACACCTTCCCACTCAATAGGTGCCCCTCTGCTGTTTCACAAGTCCAACCAAACACCTCAGTCAGGGACACCTGCACCACACATTTCACATCTCCATGCCCATGCTCGATGTCCCTGTCACAGCTGCATTACCAGCTTGCTGCTGGGCAGATGCTGCCACCACCCAAAGCAAGGCCCTGTGTCCCTGAAGGGACCTGCCCTGCTCTGTGGCCTGGACTGAAGGTGGGTCCCTCCTGCCAGGGCAGGGCCCAGCACAGCTCTTCTGTTCCAATAAAGAGATGGAGCTCTCACCCCAGTGTCTGGCTAGTACCAACAGCAAAGCCCACACAGCACCAGCCCTGGCTGAGCTCCATGTCCAGGAGCAGGTGGGGCTGACCACGGTGTGGGCAGGCAGGAGCCAGGCAGGGGCTGCTGTGACCAGCAGCGGCGGGGCACTGAGGGGCTGGTGTGAAGGGCCGTGTTGAGTGGCCCTGCGCTGAGGGCACATTTCCTTCAGTGGCATCACCTGGGCCTTGACCTCCTCCAGTGGCATGCCCAGGAAGAGAGGCAGACATCAAGAGCATCTCCTGGCATGCATTGCCTGACCAGCAATGTCAGCAGGCAAAAACAAGGTTTTGTTTAGCCATGACCCTTTGATGAAGTCAAAGGTTTATAATCAGGGCAGTCTGCTAGTACAGATGGGAGTACACTCGGGGGTTACAGCCAAGGCCATGAGGTCACAGCAGTCTCTGGGATGAGAGCAGGCTGAGGTTACAGCAGGCTCTGAGGTCACAGAGGTGCCAGAGCCCCATGGTTGCACAGCACCACAAGGACCGAGCAGTCAGTCCTTGACCACGACTGTTGTGGCAGCAGTGGCGGCGACAGCAGCGGTGCTGACATTGGGACAGCGGTGTCAGGACAGTGGTGGCAGCAAGAGCTGCAGGACTGGCAGTGGGCAAGGCAGCATGGCCTTTGCTCTGCGCCTCTTCCTCCTGCTCCTCCTGGCAGTGGCCCTGCCTGACAGGGCTGCCCAGGCTGCTCCACAGCGAGCACAGGGAGCAGGTGAGCAGGCGGCCTGGCTTCCCTTTCCTGAGACAGCACTTCCTTCTCCCTGGGAAGAATTGGGGATGGTTTTCCCCAGGGCTTTAGGGAGGGTTTCCTCTGTGGAAGGGAGAGTGTCCCCAGGGGCCCTGGGCTGGTTCTGTTGCACCTCCAGAGATGTTGCACAGGGCCTGCAAAGAGGGTGGAGAGTGACCAGGATCCAGCCCAGAGCTCCCCAGGCCCCTCTGCAGCTTTGACCATGTCCATTGACATCTGGCTCCCACAGCCTTACCCAAACCCCTTGCAGTGCCCAGTTCCCTAAGGCAAAAGGGGATCCCAGCACACCATGGACATGGTTTTGATCTGTGCTCCATTCTAGAATGGAATCACGACTTGGATTATTTGGAAGTGATGATAAATGGTGGTTTGAAGACTTTGCCACATGCTGGAGGCAAGTTCTCAATGTACCTTTTCCGAACAGAATAATTAGTGTTAATGTGGCAGGAGCACAGTCACGTGCCGTTTTCCTGAAGAGTCTGCAAATTGATGGATTCAGGAAACTTTTCCTGCTCCCTTCTAAAGCCCTAAGGGATCCCACAGCATCGCTGTCAGTGGGAGGAAGAAGCATTTAGCTGTCAATCTGCTTCCCATGTGCCATGCCAGTGTCTCCTTCCATGTGCTCCATGCAGCCACGGAGAGGAGCAGAGAGGGAAGGGGCCAGGCCCAGGGCTGCTCCCCGGGGCTGTGCCTTGCACAACTCCTTTGCAGGCCCCAGAGAGCCTGAGGATCTCCTACAGAGCCACGGGAGCTCTTCTGTCCTACCTTTCTTTGCAGCCAAACCTCTTGGTGAAAATGATCTGGCTTTCCAACCCACACCCAGGACTGAGGCTCAGGGAGATGGTGAGGGTAGGTCAAGGCCTTTCCCCCAGGGAGAGCTGCCAGCTCAGAGCCCAGAGCTCGGCCAGGGCAGCATCGCTGCAGGTGCCAGGACAGAGCCATGCACATGTGTGCCCTTGGCCTGTGTGATCCCCTCACCTCTCCTGCAGTTCAGTGCTGCCTGTGGAGATCAGCAGAGATGACAGAAGCTTCTGTGGCTGTTGAGTTACAGGTGTGTCTGCAGGGAGGACTTTCCCAGCTCCTGGGTTGGATGCTGCACACAAGCCTGGCTCCCATCGCAGGGGTGAGTGGTCTGTCCCTGCCAAACCCACAGGCTGAGCACTGGTTTTGTGGGATCCATTCCTGGGAAATGGAACTATTTTGCTCTAAGGTCCTCCAAGAGGAAATGCCAAAGCCACAGGACCCATGAAACCCCGGTACCACTCCAAGACCATGCAGCAAATGCTGAAGGAAATGCTGCAGGGAGGACAAGGTGGGTCCATGTCCCCTTAGCCTTCTCCTGAGTCTCAGCAGCCAGGAGCTTTCTCTGCATGTCTGGACACGCAGTGCCCAAGACAGCAGGAAGGGATCCATGGCAGCCTCGCTGCCCTGCTGCTGCTTTCATGGCCTGCAAAACTGTTTCTCAGCTTGGCCTGGCTGCAGCTTCTCCCCAGGCTCTGCAGGAAGGCATTTGGCATCAGCAGACAGGGAGCCCAAACTGCACCATGGGCCATGCACACCCTGAGGTCCCCTACAATTTCCTGATCTCTAGGCCGATCAGAAATGGCAGTTGTTAGTAAGAGGGAGATCCCTGGCCTACCCTGGAGAGCCTCAGCATTTTCCTGGTCCTTATCCATGTTTTTGACAAGCATTGCCTCCTGAAGATGCCACCTCCCCAGCGGGGAATGGTGCCATGTGATCCAACTGTCCCTTTCTGCAGAAGTCGATGAAGAGGCTGTGCTGAAGGCAGCATTTCCCGGAGGAAGCAGTGGCTCATTGGCAGCCTCTGCCGCAGGAAGGGAGGCCATGCCAGGCACAGTCACAGGAGGTAATTGCTGTACCTCTGGACCTGAGACCTGCTGAGGCTTGAGCTGCCACCTCTGCTGCATGGCAGTGCCTGCCCTTCAGGAATGTTGCACAGAGCATGGAAAGAGTGACCAGGAGCCAGCCCAGAGCTCCCCATGCCTCTTTGCAGCTTTGGACATGTCCACTGACATCTGGCTCCCACAGCCTTACCCAAACCCCTTGGGGTTCCCAGTTCCCTAAAGCAGAAGGGGATCCCAGCACACCATGGACATTGTTCTGATATCTTCTCTCTTCTAGATTGGGAACGCGACATGGATTATTTAGAATTATTGGTGAATGATGGTTTGAAGATCTTGGGACATGCTGGAGGCAAGTTTTGAATGTCTGTTTTTATTGGCTGAGTAACAAGTGTCAGGGTGGTGGAGGTCACTCATTTGCCACTTTCCATAAGTGTTGGAAGGCTGAAGGATTCTGGAAACCTTGCCCTGCTCCCTTCCAAAGCCCTGAGTGATCCCACAGCATTACTGTCAGTGGGAGGAAGGAGCATTTAGCTGTCAATCCTCTTCCCGTGTGCCATGCCAGTGTCTCCTTCCATGTGCTCTGTGCAGCCATGGAGAGGAGCAGAGAGGGAAGGGGCCAGGCCCCGGGGCTGTGCCTTGTGCAGCTCCATTGCAGGCCCCAGGGAGCCTGAAGATCTCCCACAGAGCCACGGGAGCTCTTCTGTCCTACCTTTCCTTGCAGCCAAACCTCTTGGTGAAGGTGATCTGGCTTTCCAACCGACATCCAGGACTGAGGCTCAGGGAGATGGTGAGGGTAGGTCAAGGCCTTTCCCCCAGGGAGAGCTGCCAGCTCAGAGCCCAGAGCTCGGCCTGGGCGGCATCGCTGCAGGTGCCAGGACAGAGCTGTGCATGTGTGTGCCCTCGGCCTGCGCGATCCCCTCACCACTCCTGCAGCTCAGTGCTGCCTGTGGAGATCAGCAGAGATGACAGAAGCTTCTGTGGCTGTTTAGTTACAGGTGTGTCTGCAGGGAGGACTTTCCCAGCTCCTGGGTTGGTTACTGCACACAAGCCCAGCTCCCATCGCAGGGGTGAGTGGTGTGTCCTTGCCGTACCCACAGGCTGAGCACTGGTTTTGTGGGATCCATTCCTGGGAAATGGAACTATCTTCTGTTAAGGTCCTCCGAGACGGAAGAGCAAAGCCCCAGGAAAGAAGGGATCACTTGAGTCACATGACACCCTGAAACAAATCATGAAGGAACTGCACAAAGGCAATGGTGGGTGCCTTTCCCTCTGCCTTCTCTTGAGACTCAGTAGCCGGGAGCTTTCTCTGCACATCTGGACACGCCATGCCCAACACAACAGGAAGGGATCCATGGCAGCCTCGCTGCCCTGCTGCTGCTTTCACGGCCTGCAGGGCTGTTTCCCAGCCTGGCCTGGCTGCAGATTCTCCCCAGCCTCTGCAGGAAGGCATTTGGCATCAGCGGGCAGGGAACCCAAACTGCAGCACAGGCCATGCACAGCTTGAGATCCCCTGCAATGTCCCAGTCTCTGAGCAGATCAGGGAGGGGTTTTTTGGGCCTTTTCCTGATCCTTTTCCATGTCTTTGACAAGCACTGCCTCCTGAAGGGGCCACTTCCCTGCTATGCAATTGTTCCATCTGATCCAGCTGTACCTTTTCCTTTCTCAAGGGGTGGACAGAGAGGCTCTATGGAAGGCGGCATTTCCTGAAGCAAGGGAGGCAATTGCAGGCACGGGCCCAGGCACAGGAGGTAATTGCTGTCCTGGGCTCAGCCCTCGGTGGGGCTGTGTGCCAGCAGCTCTTCCCACAGGATCTGCCCTGTCTGAGAGGGGTTGACTGTTCCTTGGGCTGTCTGAGCTGTCCCGACAGAGAGAGTCAAGGTGGGATAGTTGTGGCACTGCGTGCTGCAATTTTCCCCAGGGCTTTAGGGAGGGCTTCCTCTGTGGGAATGAGAGAACTCTCAGGGGCCATGGGCTGGTCCAGCCAAACCTCCAGAGATGTTACATAGGGCCTGCAAAGAGGGTCGAGAGTGACCAGAGCCAGCCCAGAGTTCCTTAGGCCCCTCAGCAGCTTTAGCCATGTCCATTGACATCTGGCTCCCACAGCCTTACCTGACCCCCTTGCAGTGCCCAGATCCCTAAAGCAGAAGGGGATCCCAGCACACCATGGCCATCATGGTTCTGATCTGTGCTCTGTTCTAGAGTGGGATCAGGACATGGCTTATCTGGAAGCCTTGGCACATGATGGTTTGGAATCCTTAGAGAATGCTGGAGGCAAGCTCTTAATGTCCCCTTCCGGACAAAATAATCAGTGTCAAGATCCTGAACTTTATGCATGACTTTGACAAGCTCAGCCTTCTGGAAATGCCACCATGCTGAATGTAGTATTCTTCCATCTTATCTACCTGTGCCTCTTCCTTTTCTCAAGGCATGAAGCAAAAGGCTGTGCACAAGGAGGCACTTCCTGGAGGAAGCAGTGGCTCACTGGCAGCTCCTGATTCAGGAAGAGAGGCAATTGCAGGCAAGAGCTCACTCACGTGCCATTTCCTTAACATAATCTGAGGGTTGATGGATTTTGAAAACCTTGCCCTGCTCCCTTCCAAAGCCCTGAGAAATCCCTGACAGCATTACTCTCAGCGGGAGGAAGGAGCATTTAGCTGTCAATCTTATTCCCATGTGCAATGCCAGTGTCTCCTTCCATGTGCTCTGTGCAGTCACAGAGAGGAGCAGAGAAGGAAGGGGCCGGGCCCAGGGCTGTGCCCCGGGGCTGTGCCTTGTATGGCTCCTTTGCTGGCCCCAGGGAGCCTGAGGATCTCCGACAGAGATACGGGAGCTCTTCTGTCCTAACTTTCTTTGCAGCCAAGCCTCTTGGTGAAGGTGATGCAGCTTCTCAACCCATGTTCTGGAAAGAGCTTCTGGGAGATGGTGAGGGTAGGTCAAGGCCTTTCCCCCAGGGAGAGCGGCCAGTTCAGAGCCCAGAGCTCGGCCAGGGCAGCATCGCTGCAGGTGCCAGGACAGAGCCGTGCACGTGTGCCCTTGCCCTGAGGCTCATGACTTGCGGCTCTTTGGAGAAAGGAGGGCCCTGGTCCTACCCCAATATCAGAGGTGTTCTCCTGAACTTTTTCCATGACTTTGTCATCCTCAGCCTTCTGGAAATGCCACAGTGCTGAATGTGGTATTCTTCCATCTAATCTACCTGTGCCTCTTCCTTTTCTCCAGGGATGAAGCAAAAGGCTGTGCACAAGGAGGCACTTCCTGGGGGAAGCAGTGGCTCACTGGCAACTCCTGATTCAGGAAGAGCGGCAATTGCAGGCACAGGCCCAGACACAGGAGGTAATTGCAGTGCTGGGCTCAGCCCTCGGTGGGGCTGTGTGCCAGCAGCTCTCCCCCCAGGGCTGGCATTTGCATGACCCAGCAGCAGCCAAAGCTTGAGGCACCTTGGCTCCCAGGCCTCTGGAGCTCGTTCCCAGCCCCTGGGAAACAGGACTCATGTACCAACATCCCTCCTGCTACAGCTTCTCTCCCAGAGCTGGCCCTGAGCACCCAGAGGCCCAAGGCACAGGAGCAACTCCGAGTGGGAGCCCTGCCATGAGCCCAGGGCCACAGCCAGCCCTGGCTCCCAACTGGGCAGGGCCTGCACTGGCTCCTGACGGGGCCTGGCTCTGTCCCCTTGGGCTGGGGGAGCTGTCACAGAGCAGGGAGGGCCAGGGGTGGCTGTGGCTGCTCAGGGATGGGTTTGATTCGTGTCCCTGGAAGGAGCCACTGCCCAAGCAGCTGCGCTGTCCCTGGGCTCTGCTCCCGGCCTTCTGGGCTCTGTTGGGTGGCACAGCCTGTGCCAAGGGGCAGCAAGGTGCCTGCAGGCCCCAGCTCTGGGGGAAACAGAGAACGTCCTGGCCGTATCCAGCGTGCTGCCAGCTCAGCAGTGGAGCACAGCACGGGCTCACACTGACAATTGCTCCCACAGATGCAGCCGGCACCACAACTCATGTTCCTGATTCCCAGAAGGGCATCATAAGGAGTTTCTGTCAGGGAACACGCTGCTGGCTAGAATTAATGGCAGGCGTGCTTTGTTTGGAGCTTGTCTTCATTTTATGCTGTTTTGGAATCTGCTATGCCTGGAAGAGAAAACGGTGAGTGTTTTGTTCATCTTTCCCTCAAACAGCTTCTTTAGAAAGTCTATTTTAGACAGGAAACATTCCCAGTGAGGCTGCTGTGGACTTGTGGGTAGTCAGTGGTTGTCCAAATAACTCCACTGAGAGTTCTGCTGCTGCCCAGGGCTTTCTTTGGTCTCTTCATTGTGGGGCCTTGTCCTGGGGAGCCCGCTTGGGCTGCAGCCAGTGCTGGCTGCCACTGAGGCTTCCTGGCCAAGAGCAGCCCCAGGAGCAGCAGGCAGAGGCAAAGCAAGGCAGGGAGGAGAAAGAGTGAGAGACGCGATTGGCCTTGAAAGGCAGACATGCTCTGGGGCCTGCTCCTGGCCAGGGACCCTGTCCAGAGCCATCCTCTGCTCACTGGGGCCTTGAGGGACAGCTCTCCAGCTGGGCCAAGCTGTGCCAGCAGCTCCAGCCCTGACTGGGAGCCTTTGATTCTCTTGGCCCTGCTGTGCCGGAGGGTCCCTGTGTGCCAGCAGCAGCTGGGGGCCTCAGACATCTCTTCTCTCAACAGGTGCGCCTCTGCAGCTTCACAAATCCAGCCAAAGACTTCAGCTGGAAAGAGCTGTACTGGTTATCGGCCATCCCCAAGCCAGTATCGAACGTCCCTGCCCCCGCTGCATTACCAGCTCATTACTGTGGAGGTGCAACCACCATGCAGAACAGGACCCTCTGCCCTTGCAGGTGCTGGCCCTGGTGTCTTGCCAGGCCTGAAGGTGGGCCCCTCCTGCCAGGGAAGGGCTTAAACAACACCTTTGGGCTTCAGCTCTGGTACCACCAGCACTGACAAAGCTCCTTGTCTGGACACAGCCAGGGTTGGGCAGGCAGCAGTCGGTCACAGGGCTCCTGAGACCAGCAGCCAATATGTTTATTTTTCATTTTGCAAGTGTTAGGGGTATTTTTTTTATAGAAAGAAATCCCAAAATATTTCTTCCCTTTTTCCACAATAGTTCTATATTTTTCCAAGTACTTTTAGGATTCTGGAAAAGTTTGCCTATTTTTACACTTTTTGAATAAATAAAATTGCACTTAATTAGTAGTCTTTATTCTATGAAGAATTAAGCCCAAGACACCCAGCTTATTGGGGAGGCTCTCTTCCCACTGGAGATTTGGACCTATTCACAACCAAATTGCATGAAACTTTTTCCCCAGTATTTTCCATGATTTCTGAGAAGGTGTCACGATCCGCAAGGTGGGATTCATGATGTGTTTTTTTTAGTCAGTCTTAGAGTACAAAATATTATCAGCAAACTAAGGACTTAAACAGCAAAACACACTTTATTGAGTGCTCATCAACACTATTATGTGATAGAGAGAAAAGAGGAGAAAACAAAGCATAAGAAAAGAGAGTAAGGGGATTACAGCTACCAACGTTGAAGTCGCCCAACAGAGTCTTCTGTGTGTTGGGGAGATCTCAAAGGAAGGTAAATTTGGGGTATAATTTTATAGTCTTTTGCAAAGTGAGGGGCACAGGGCCAAAAGCAGAGGAGATTGATGATTCATTGTGATGAATTCCATTGCATGGGGGGCAGGTGTAGGGTACAGAGCAAACCACATCTTGCAAGTCTCTGCTCACCAGCAGGAATGAGGGCAGTGTACCGTGCAACCACCTGCAAACAATCACTTAGTAAATGTCCATCTCAGCTAGGCCCAAACCCCTCAACCAAGTCCCTTGTGATATTCAGGGTCTCAGTCTCTGTCCTTGAGATGGTTGTGAGACATGAGATAATCTTCGGACCGTCTTTTACAGGGAGGAAAGGTTTCTGAGGTTTTATTCTGGTTTCTTATTCTGTTAATAAACTTCCTTGATTTTTTTTTTAATTTTAAGCCTGTTTTGCCCTTCTCCTTATCCGTATCTCACAGCAAGAAATAAGTACGTACCCTGGTAATTTTAGCTATTGTTAAAACCCACCACCACTGTTCTCCCAGAAAAAAGGGACAAAAGGACTGGCCTAGGATGCCTAGGAAGCCTTCCCTTGTTCCCAGGGCAGGCAGCCTCTCCTTGCCTCAATAGGTACAAGAGGGAAACACAGAGACAATTTCTTTCCTCTAGAAAAACACAGTGCACAGTGCACTCAGAGCCAGGGACCTCTTTAGCTAGCGGAGCCTAGCAGTCAAACGCACACAGACACACACACAAACACACACACATACATCTGCTCTTCCCAGGTGGGACAGCAGCTGGATGTGCAGAGTTGTGCATCCAGAGCCATGCCCCTGGAGACATGTCTCTGGGCGTGCCCAGCTCGTGTGTGTGCCCAGGTACACGTGGAGAGCTAGTGCACACACACAGGCACTTGCTCACTTGCACAGGACCCTGGTGTACAGCAGTACTTGTCAGCAGCACACACTTGCACATGCACACAGACTGATGCACACTAATATGTGTAGTATTATATACATATATATCTTACACAGGGCCATGCTTATCTGTAATCCCACAGAGGCTCTGCAGCCAGCCCCAGCAGAGAAAATAGAAACAGCACGCCTTGGCTGGCGCTAAACTACAGAGTTATCTGTGCGCACAGTGCTGCGCGCGCTGACACATCTGGAGCTGTGCAAAGTGGGACGTGTACAGTTACATTTGGGCACACTTGAAAACAGACATGCACACAGCTTCATACACTGGCACACATGTACACCCCAGCACCTGTGTGCACACACAGAGCTATACATACTGGCACACACAGGCACAGCATGTGCAGACTCACACACCTTGGCACACGCATGCACACAGTCACATGCACTGGCACATACGTGCATAGCACTTCCCAGAGCCCTTCTGGGAAGAGAGTAGTTGGACATCTACTGCCTGCTACCCTCCTCGAGGCAATGTTTCACCCTCTGTGCCTTTGGGGTGGGAACAGACAGTGCACATTAAGACAAGAAGGAAAGGGGAAGTGTAGGTAAATTGCTCTGTTTTGTCAACGGGCACCTTTTGCCCCTTGACAGAGGATGGGGGGACCTGCGGTCCCTATTTCTGTGGAGGGTAGCTCACAGGTAGTTTCTTGGGGATCAGGCACAGGCAGTAAGGAAAGCTCTAGGCCTCTCTGTAGGGGTGACAGTGACTTTGAAACAGAGTTCATTAAGGTTTCATCCAGGACTGAAAGAGGGTATTGAAATTTTGAAATCACTGTATATGCATGGAAAAATAAATTTGAGCGGAGGATGACTGTTCCGTGTTACACTTGATCTAAAATTAGTGTAATACAGAGAAAGAGAGAAAGGTAGGAAGTGCCAAGAGAAAGGAGAAAAACACAGCACATCCTAAGCCTGTGTTTTTCTTGAATATAGGATTTTCTGTTTGGAAGGGGGTGCAGAGTAACTTTCTTTTGAGATTCAGGACTGAGAGGACAGAGCTGGAAGGGTTGTTTAGTGAGAAGTTCCCTTGCTCTGATCTGGACCAAGGTTGTTTTTTGTTTTTATATGCATGCTTAAAACTTGATACATCCACTCTTCATTCAACTCACACACTGCCAGTACACATACTCAATCTCCCTCTCAGTCCACTCCATCACACAATATTGCATACTTTTGGTGTTGGGTCATTCTTGAGAGACTGCCAGCTTTTTCACCACTCTTCACAGAAGTAAACGTAAACGCCGTTTATTTCTATCTTCAGCACACTTATATAGGGTTTTACAGGGTCCGCGGGCTAAGCAAGTTACCATTGGCTAATGCACAGAGGTTTACATTTTTTCTCCTGTACACAAGGATATTGTTTTGCTTTACTCTCTCTTCTGCAGGAAGATTTCAAGGACTTTAGCCATTAATATCACAACTTATTTCAAAGACTGGTTTGTGCAGACAGGCCTTTACTAATATATAAAATATAGCAACAATTCCCCCTTTCTCTTTTTGCACAAACCAGGCTTTGGATGTGACTCATTCTATACTCTTATGAAGACAAGATAACATACAACTTAGACTGTCATCCCGATTAACATTATAAGTAAAGTCCGTCCCCCTTCTAGCACAAGAGACCTCAACCATCCAGTGATGCCCCAGCTGGTGAACCAACTTCCAATGGGATCACTATCTTCTTTCAGGGCATGTAACCCATCCTGTGGCTGTTGTAGTTGCTTATGGATGGAAGCTGAATGATCAGTAAGATTCAGACAGCACGTGCCTTCAAATGTAGAGGAATGGCTAGAGAGCAAAGGTCATATTCCCATGCAGCAGTTAGCTGGGAAAGAGTTAGACAATGGAGTACAGTTGGTGTGAGATGTTGCAAAGTCAGGAAGGCCTTAGTGATAACTGTTAACTGAGAACAGGATGCTGTGATCAAAAGAATGTGAATTCAGCATAGATGAGCGATCACAGGAATGTGGAATTAGGTGGAGTTGACCTTAAATGAAATATCCAATAATGAGCTTTCTTTTGCACTATGTATGAGCCTAATTACTGATGCTATATAAGTGGTTTCAGAGTTACCAAAAAATGAGACTTGCTGATCATTCATATTGAGTGCTGCATTTTCTCCCGCCAAACTCGTCATTCAAACTCCTCAAAACCATGTCCTTGTGATTAGAGCAAAAAGTCAATTGCAGCTCGATTTTGTAATACTGCATGATGTACACTACCCACGTTGGCTGAAAGCTCACTTAACATTGTGGATGTTAAATTCAATTCTTCCTTAGTCTAACAAGCGAGCCTTTTTAGAGTTGCTAAGCCTTAATTCATTTAGGCTTCGCTTTGACTGTTTGATGTTTTTTATTTTATCAGCTGCATTCAGCAGTTGGTGCAAGCTCGGATGGAACAAAGCAAATTTCCCAAGATAACATGGTCCTCTATGTAGATTAGCAGGAATCCCATTCCATGCTCTATCTCCACAGATTAGGAATATGGAACTAGGTAATCGCCTTGGTAATTGTCCTGTGAGATTGCACCACGAATAAAAGCTTTATTTTCAATGGTAGTAATGAGATCAACTATAGGGTTGACTGCAGCCCAGTGTTGCATCACTTTGTTGGAATGGCTTTTTGTTGGGGATTCAAATATTATCCATCCACCTGAGGTATTGGTGGAACTTAGCAAATCTAATTCTTCTGGGGGCCCTATAGTAACATTGAGAACTTTGAAAATTTTTGCTTGCCAACAGGCTTCGAGTTGTCTTAATGTGAAGCCAACAGTGCAATTGCACTCTTGCGACATTGCCAATCGATTCAGTCGAGTCTCGTTACTAACTAAACCTTTAAATGGTTGAGGATCCCATTCAGGGACTCCTGTGAGACAGGTGTGAAAAGGATCTCCAGGTGTGGCTAGGCTAAAACGCTTCGATTTTTTGGCCACTCAAGTGTGCTAGAGTGACCCATATGTTCTGTCACTTTTGGATGTTAGTTAGCAGACAGTTGGTCAGGACTATACACAGCACAATTAACATAAGCAGTTTGTTCCATGCAAATGACACCATACTTACAAACTCAGAGCTAAAACTGTAACGTTAAATGAATTTTCAAATATGCTTACACTACCTCTTGAAGGGGGAATACTTATACTTTATACTAACATAACAATTACTACACAGTCTAAACACTTTATCTTAAACTATTATCTAACTACTTTTAACACACGTGCTCTGGAATATATGTAGTCTAAGCATGAAAGCAATTCATGCTTAAGAAAGGGTAAACACACAACTACAATTTGCTTTATATACAATTAGATGGAGTCTGTACATTTTTCTTAGATCTTCTACAGAATTTCCTTCACAAACAGACTATGATTGAATACGATTCAGTCTTGGAACGTTCACTGCTCCTGTGATGTCAGCTGGCAGCTGATTGGTGACTGAGGGCTTTGATGTTCAAGTTGTTCTTCACATCCTTCTAAATCTTAAAACAGAGAATAACTGAAAAATTGGTAGAGACACAACATCATAATAACAACATAAAATTTCTGTTGCCAATTGTCTGTGTAGTGTTCAGACACAACTGTGTCCTGACAGCTCCACTTCTGATCCATGTCTGGAGTACCAAGGTTGTGTGGTGACTTCTCTGTTCACTGGATCTCGTGTGTTCAGAGGCAGACAGTCTGGTCAGATGAACAGGTGACCTTTTTGAACCTGCTAACAAAACACAGACACTTCTCTCCTTGAAGTTAATGAATTACACTAATCAAATGCTTTTAGGGCATCAATTTCCCCTGTTTTTTTTAAAAAAAAATAAAAATGAGATGTACTTCTG
>NW_005087942.1:26721-37295 GCF_000331425.1 Pseudopodoces humilis | reverse complement strand
ACTAACAGGATCTAAGATTTTTGAAAGAAACCCTATAGGCTTCCTTTTGCCTGCCCATTCCTGAGTCAGGACTCCCTGTGCTGTTTGTCCACTCACATCCACAAACAACTGGAATTCTTTATTCGTATCTGGTAGAGTTAGTACGGGGGCAGTCATAAGAACAGTTTTCAATTTCTGGAAATTAGACTCATCCTGTTCAGTCCACTTCAGCCTGTCAGTGTTTAATCTTTCATACAAAAACTTCACTTTTTCACTGAAACCCTCAATCCACTGCCTGCAATATCCCAAGAGCCCTAAAATTTGTCTAATTTGCCTTTTTGTTCTTGGTGCAGGCAATGCAAGGATGCCTGCTACCCTCTCCGGGTCTTATTTCTTTTTCTCTTGAGATATCCAATGTCCGAGGTATTTTATTTCGGGCTCTGTGAATTGCAGCTTGGATTTTGAGACTTTCAAACCCTTCTTTCCTAGAAAGTTCAACAAGGCAATCGTGCTTTTCCTCACGCTCTCCTCAGTTGGTCCAGCTATTAGCAAGTCATCTACATACTGCAAAAGCTTTGTCCCGTCCTCAAGAACAAATTGGGTTAACAATTGTTCTAGAGCTTGCCCGAAAAGGTTCGGAGACTTCACAAACCCCTGGGGGAGGACCGTCCACCTTAGCTGCTGCTTCTGGTTTGTATCTGGGTCCTCCCACTGAAATGCAAAATAATTTCTACTCCTTTCATCCAGAGGGCAAGTCCAAAAAGCATCTTTCAAATCAATCACACTGTACCACACATCTTCCGGTGAGAGACTATTTAGCGAGGTATAGGGGTTGGCCACCACCGGGAACCTAGTCCTGTATTCATTTAATCTATAACCTGTATTCATTTAATCTATATCTCCTAAGCTGACACTGAAGTCTTTAACACCATATTACAGTATTGAGAAGAATTCACTGCCAAAAAATGGTGTAATATTCTAAGTCATGTCACAGCAGACAGTCTATTCTGTTCACATCCAAAAAATCTCCCTAAGGATTTGTTTCTAATTTGCAGACGTCAGGCATGGGCAGGAATCCCATTTCGGCATCAAGGAGGGCCATGTATCATAAGGCAGTTGTCCCTGTTAACACCCAACCAAACCTTAACTGGTGAATGGCTTTATAAAAACAATTCAGCCAACAAAATTCATAAAAGAAGCGCTGACAATTTGGACCCAAACTCTGATTCAGAAATTCTTCATTGGACCAAATCAAAAAGAGTTGCTGCGTCCCTATTCCTTCCATGGGTCATAGCCACCAAAGCTCTAGGTGAGTTGGGACACCTAGAGTGCTGGGTGGTCAAACAGGTAAACTTAACATCCACTGCCCTCAGCTCCCTTGTAGAAGATGAGGAAATTACCAGGCAAACCACGCTCCAGAACTGAGCAGCCATAGACTTCCTCCTGCTGCTGCATGGACACGAATGCCAGGAATTTGGAGGACTTTGTTGCCTAAACCTAACCTCAAAAGATCTCAATGTCCATGTAGCCCTCTGAGAGATGAAGAGCTTGATTGGACAAGTGAAGCAAGAATCTGAAGACTGGTTCAGTGAATTATTCAAAGGCTGGGTACTCACGGGGTGGTGGAGTTCAATAGTTAAAACAATTCTGTTCTTTTTTGTTGTTTTGCTCCTAATAGTATTGGCATTTGGGATTGTACATTGCTTCATTTTAAAAACCATCAACAGTTTAATCCCTGCTACCTCAGAAGTCAACCTCATAGAATTAATGGACTGAGAGCAATCTAACCGGCCTGAAAATCATGAGTGGTGGACAAATGCATGTTCTGAATCAGAACAAGCCCAATGGCCTTCTTTTAACTTTATATAATTAAAAAGGGGCAATGCTGTGTTGCACTAAGTTGGTTATTATATTTGCACTGAAATGGTTTTCCCTGTACTCCCCCCCAGGTTTGTGGTCCTGGTTCCTTCCCCTCACCCCACCCCTTCAGTTGTATCTTATTGGTTGTGATTCTGTTCTCCCCCTCCCCTTTCTGCCCAGTTTAAAATCTCCCACTACCTATTGTTCACTGTCTCTTCCTTTTGGAATTCGTTCCACAAATAAACTGTGGGACAGCGTCCTGTGGAGAAGGAGCCTCCTTGTCTTTTATCTTTGTCCTTGTCAGACCTTTCTCCCCCTCTGGTTGTCATGATTTTAAAGCAGTAACTAAAAAAATTACTAGAAAACCTACTTATTTCTTGCTGTGAGATATGGATTAGAACAAGAGCAAAACAGGCTTAAAACTTAAAAGGAATAAAGAAAGTTTATTAACAAAACTACAAGAATAAGAACACCAGAATAAACTTCCAGAAAACTCCTTTATGCCCTACTACCTAACCATTCCCTTGTTCACATGACAACATAGAGACAAAAAACTTTGGAACTTTGGTGTTTAAAACAGTCCCAATTCTTGCTAGAGTCTTTTCATCAGCCTTTGTAGAGAAACAGAAGTCTTCTGCTGCTAATCTATGGAGTTTCTCACAAGAAAACTATTTCTGTTATAGCTTTCTATTTTTCAGATGCCAGCTGCCCAGAAATCCTGTCATCAGTTCACTCCTCCCATTTCACATCACTCTGAGGTGTGTATGGGTCAATGAGTCTAGGGATGTCATTTTTAAGGATGAGTTATTCAAAGGCAAAAGTTCTCTTCATCTGTCTCTGTGAGCCTCTCAGGAAACAGAAGTTTTTTCTTTGCCTCAAGCAGCCTCAAATCTTCAACTATTACTTCTCCTGCCTCTGTTCCAGCACCTCACTGTATCACAATTACTCCACCTTTTGCTCAAAATCCACACTTTGAACACTCTGTTCCTCCCAATATACTCTGTCATGAATTAAAGGAGTTTTTTTTTCAGAACACTGTTGTCCATCTCCATAACTTTAACAGAAAAATATTTCAGTTTATAAAGCATCTCCTTATTCTCTCTTCCCCATCTAAAACTTAACTCTTTTCTTCATGGTCTTTGATGGTTTTATGATGTCTTCTTCATGTTGATTCTCTCTCTCTCTTTGTCTCTCTGGGAAAAAAGGAGTAATCTTTAAGTCTCATCCAGGTAGTAAAAGAGTTGAAGTCTTGGAAAGCTGCAGATGTTCATGGTGTCAGGTTTCAGTTCAGCAGCAGAAACTGCAAACCATGCCAGGCCGGCCGGCTCCATTTCTCCCCCCCACCCCGCCCTCTGCGGCCTTGTCCAGCCTGGAGGGAGGGGGGAAGGAGGCCGAGACAGAGCCTATTACCTCTTCAGAAGCCAGAAACTTTAAAAGAGAACAAGAGAGCCCTGGCTTTACATCTTAAGGTGGTGTTCACAGGTTGATTTCACTTTTCAATGGTCAAAACTGCTGTAAATTCTTAGAAATGACCAATAATTGGTCACAAGAAAAGACTCCCATCAGTCTCTCGCAGCTTTAACTTCCTCCCAGCTCCCGAAGCTATCTTAAAGGTAAAGTCACCTCATGACAGTTAGGAAAGACAGTTTGGATCAATTCTACTTCGAGTACAGACAAACCCATTTGTGGGTTTGTCTTTGCTCAGGACCGGGTTGCACACGGTGGATAATGTAGAAATATGGAACAACACAATGTGTACCTCAGGGAGATCTGATTGTTGGGTGAGAATCATGAATAAATGCCATTGTATATAATGTAAGTGTTGTAGAGTTAAAATATATATTAATTTTGATAATAAGTTGACAATATGGGGATAAGGGGAAGGGGTGGAATGTCCTGGGGTGACTTTATGATACTGGTATCCCCAATTGCCTGGTATATGTTATATATTAATTTCTGCACTTTTAAGGCTGTCTCTGAGAGCGAAGTGTGGGAAGAAGAAATGCGCAGTTTGTGTTGAAAGAAAACATCACTCCCCCACATCCTGCTGCTGGACTGTGGTGTCTGCAGCATGGACAGACAACAGGACAGAGCTTCTCTTTGGCTTTTAGTTTATTTTAGCTAGCTGAGGCAGAGGAGTTCCCTGGACCTTTTTTTCCCCTTTTTCCTGGATCTGTGCAAACCTACTCTGGACTGAAAAACACCCTGACAAACCCTGGGAGCTCACGTCTGTGGCCCACCAGGGCCTGGGCCTCAGCACTATCCAGCGCCAGAGGGACTGATAAGAACCTGAGCGAGCCGAACTATACCACATGAAAAGGACTTTTCTTCCTGGATTTGCCATCCTGTCGAACAGTGAGAGGTTTTATTGTTTAATATTATTCAATTTCTCTTAAATAAACAGCTTTTTCCACTTCTCTCCAAGAAATTATTTTTTTCCGGACCAGCTGGGGGGAGGGGTCATTTGAATTTTGTTTTCCTGGGGGAACCTCATTTGGAGCTTTCTCCCAAATTTGCCCTAAACTAGGACACTTTTTGAAAACCTAACTAAGTTGGGGCCGTTTAGAGGTATTAAAATGCTACTTGACAATCTTGATTTTATATATCTCATTGCTTCATTTGGTACCAGTAGGAAAAAAACCTATCATTACACCAAAGTATAATTTGGTTATAAGCTTTTCCATATTCATGACATTGTGTGAGGCTGGAAGTGCTATCTCAATAGAGTATAGCTACTGACCACATGAAGTGACTGAACTTCAATTGGTTTAAAATTATAATAATATCTATTTCACTTAACTTCTCTCCCTGCGAAGGACTACTGAAGAGAAAAAAAAAGTCATACTTTGTAAGTGTTGCCCTGAAAACTCAGCTTCTGAGCTTGCTAACATAGTTTTCTAAAGACTTTCCCAGGACAGTAACTGTAAACATAGATATGTGTACATTCTTTCTGTTACATGTCTTGTGATGGACATCTCTCATAGCCAGTGCAGTGGGAAAGTGCTATCCTGACCATCCAATCCCTGGCCGTGGTCAGAAACCTATAAATCCTGGGAGGAAAAATAAACTCTCTTCTTTTCACCACACCTCGACCTGTGTCTGTGTGATCTATTCAGCACCAGTGGCAACATGTAAGTGTCCATAAAACCACAGTTTTTAATAGTAGCTTGAAGGGACTTCAGGTTCAGTTACTGTAGACCAATGGTTAAGACTTCGTACAAGATCAGTGCCAATTAAGCAAGGTCTCTGGTACTTCATTGTAACATTGCATCCAGATGGTATGGTGATGCTACCTTCCCAAAAATGCCTCCAGGGAACAAGGGTTCTGGGCAGGCCACAAACACACTCACACACAGTCAGAAACATGCCACAGATAGCTTGCTGATGGGTGAAGAGTCAGGAAGGGTCTTTGTATAAAGTTCCAGTGAGGGTTTATTGGGTCCATAACACTGAAAGGGTCCAGGGAAAAAGACAAGACTCAACTGGGGGTTCAGTGTGGAGGCTGGTGGGCTGATTAACAAAGAATCCACAACTCTCCCTTGGAGGGAAAGCTCCTAGATGAGTTCCTTCTTTGTTGGGGTAGCAAAATGAGTCACCACCCCTCACAGCATGCCTTGCAGCCCTTGCAAATTTTATGTGCCCCATGCAAATCTTATGTACCCCATTGGTCCTTCCCCTTTGCTCTGCTCCTGAACCCTCAGTTGACTAGTCCTGATGCTCCTATATAAGCCCTTTTCCCTCTGACTACCCAGAGTCCTTCGTCCCTGACCCATTTGTGGTAGCTGGAGTTCTCCTTGTCCCTGGACCAAGAGTAAAGGCTTCTTGTGGAACACCACACGATACTCCCATCCCTCCTTCTGTGTCACCCGAACATCACTTGAAGAGCTGCAGTCACTCAACAGCCCTTTTCAGGGCCCAGAGCTGAGATCACTCTCAGCAGGGCAAGGAGTGCCTGTGCATCTGAGAGTGTCCTACAAAGGATGCTTCTCTAGGAAGGTCGCATCACCCAGACCACTGCCCAGGCCACAAGAGTTCAGGATTATATATGGGAAAGAAGGGGATGATCAAAGGGTCAGAGTCCAATAGGAACAAGGAAAAATGGTGCATAGGTGGGGTTAGGGACAGGAACAACCAATAGGGAAATGGGGCAAAGCCCTGTGGCAAACTGGGGTCAATGGGAGAACAGGGAAGGGAGAACATTCTGGGGAGCATACATGTAAGGTAAATGGGGGCTGAACTGGGTGACATCAACTTGGTAAACCAATGGGAGAATAAACATTAACATATGGCCGCAGATGTCTATGGGAAAAAGGCGTCTCCCACCCCAACTTTGGGAGGCCTTATTTATGGTCTCCTTTCCATGACTGGGATATGGGGATTTTTGTCATAGGCCCTCAGAAAACGGAGCTTGTTGGGACTGGAGCAGAGGGAGCGGGGGCTGCTGAGTGAGGGACTACAGTGAGGGTCGCGTGGTCGGGAGGTGGGGACATGCTGGTCTGGGAGGGCGGAAGGGGAACCATGCCATCTGGGGCAGGGGGAGCGAGGGAAGGGAGTGAAGCAGGAGAAATGGGGGTTGCGGGGTACGGGGGGCTCGTCAAGTGTTGTGTATTTGCAGAACACATTTCTATGAGTGCTCTGCAGGCTGGGACCAACTTTGCAGCTGCCATATCTCAGTGGGAGATATTATTAAAAAGCTTATTTCCAACTGTGTCCCAGAAATCTCCGGTAAAAAATGCTGAGTGTTCTGCATTTGGGAAGCTGACTAAGGTCCAAGCTAGGAGGTTTTTTAGCTCTTGTTTAGGCAAATTACTTTGGCTGGCTTTCAGTAAGAATTTTAGTTGCTTATACAGCTTTTTGTCTGGGGCTGAACAGCTTTGACCCATGATAGACTGGTTTGTTACCTCTTATTCTAATGATGTTGGCTTGTCTCTCAGAGCTTGGGCGATGGCTGCTGGCCAAGCACCTCCTGTCCATTCTCGGGTGTCACTTAGTAATACTCGCACTTAACCATGCTGTAGAGTCTTCTAAAAGCTATGGTTTGGACACTGCAGAAGAAAAACTTTTAGAGATTTCAGGGTGCAGATGTTGTGGTAATGCCTTCCCCTTGCTCAACCAGGCAGAGGTTTCCCCGCCTAGCCCAGGTGAGATACTGCTTTGCAACACCCTCCTGAACTCAGGGGCTCCACAGAACCAGGGGTTCAGATGCTGCCTGTCAATGCTTACCTTGAATAAAACCACACAGAGGTTTTCCCCATATAGCCCAGGTAAGACGTCGCCTTGCAACACCCTCCTGAACTCAGGGGCTCCACGGAACCAGGGGTGTAGACGGTGCCTGGCAACGCGCACCCCGAAAAATCCACGAAACGGAGACCTCTAAAGCTCCAGAGCTGACGCTGCTTAGCAACAGCCGGCTCATGCCAGAGGGTGCCGTGGAACATGAGGAAAAGAGTTACAGTGCTACTGTGATCAGCTGCATGAACTGCACTCGAGATGGCCTTAAAGGGTGAAAAAACAGTCTTTTTCAGTGATGGAGAAGTGTCTCACTGATGGAGAAGGCGTGGGATAGCTCTCCAATGTTTGGGCGCCAGATATTGTACAAAACACTCGCTTGTGGTGAGAGACTTCTCCAGGGTCAAACTGTTCAGGTATAAGCAGTTTATTATATGGGTAAAGAGAAGGAGAGACCCGTGTCTGCCGCTAGCCTTAGTGAACACGTGGTCGGGGGAGGGGAGAGAGTGGAGGGGAGAGAGCGGGAGAGGAGAGGTTAAGGAGGGAGAGGGAGAAATCAAGAGAGCATGAGGGACAGCGGGGAAACCAGGGAGGCTTAGGAGAGAGGGGGAACGGGTAAGAGGGAGAGAGCGTGGGGGAAAGAGAAAGAGTAAGAGTAAGAGTAAGAGTAAGAGTAAGAGTAAGAGTGAGAGTAAGAGTAAGAGTAAGAGTAAGAGTGAGAGTAAGAGTAAGAGTAAGAGTAAGAGTGAGAGTAAGAGTAAGAGTAAGAGTAAGAGTGTTACCGCTGAAGATTAATTGATCACGTGGACACAGGTCGAGGTGTGGTGCAGAAAGAGCAGAGTTTATTTTTCCTCCCAGGATTTATAGGCTTCTTACCATTGCCAGGGATTGGATGGTCAGGATAACATTTTCTCACTGCACTGGCCATGAGAGATGCCCATCACAAGACGTGTAACAGAAAGAATGTACACATATCTATGTTTACAGTTACTGTCCTGGGAAATTCTTTAGAAAACTATGTTAGCAAGCTCAGAAGCTGAGTTTTCAGGGCGACATAAGAGTAAGAGAGGGTGTTGAGGGTTAGGTGTCCTTTTTGTTGTTCTGCCCTGCCCGTGGAATTTTTACCCATTAGCTGCAGAGACAACCTAACTGTGGATATTTAGTGAGTGCTCGACAAAGGACAAAGAGTGGCCGGGCCCAGGGCAGGGAAGGGGCAGGAAAGGAGGGTGGGGACAAGTTTTTGGCTGGTCTTTCTTCGGCTTCGGGGAAAGACATTCGTTTGCTGGGTCACGGAGCTGCTGCGGTGGAGAGAAGGGAATTTCACCATCACCCAGACGGAGCTGCTGCTTCTTCTCCTTCTTCCCTCCTCGTTGGTGGCCTCGCACTCCCTGTCCTGCCGGGACGTGTGGCAGTGCCAGCCACCACCGCGGAGCTGCTGATACACCTCATCCACCAGCCCAGGATCTCAGCTCATTCCTGCTGTTCCAGCCGGCTGTTCCTCAGAGCCCCGCAAGAGCACCAGGACTGCCCACCCGAGGGGGTTTGTGAAAACAAAGCCTTTCCTCCATCCCGTCTCAGCCGAGAAAGCTGTCACGGGGTCCCTGGTTCTGTTTTCTTGTTAATGCTGTAGTTATTGTTGTTTGTTTGCCTGGTTATACTAGTAAAGAACTGTTATTCCTATCCCCAGATCTCTGCCTAAAGGCCCCTTGATTTCAAAATTATAATAATTTGGAGGGAAGGGGTCTACATTCTTTCATCCCAAGGGAGGCTCCTGCTCTCCCTAGCAGACACCTGTCTTCTAGAACCAAGACAGAGGAAAAACAAGAGTAAGAGTAAGAGCAAGAGACAAAAGTTCCTGTTACAATACATCTTTTTCTATAATGAATACTGTAATTCCCAGTAACCAATCACTACGAGACACACCCACTAAAGAATTTACATATAGCCTATAAGAATTACTACATTTCCATACAGTGTTACATTTCAAACTCTAAAAGCTTTGCAAATTCTTATCTTGCTGCTGGACCTTTGGATTATCAGCAGAAGGACATTGTTTCATCAACCGGGATTCTCCTCTAGCTGGCTAGGCTATTGTTCTTTGGATAGTATTAAAAACGAGATTCACTTAATAAATTATAAAAAGAATTTAATATAAATAAAAAGACAATTAGGAGACAAAAGAAATAAAGCAAAGGGTTAAAACGGCCAGGTGCCCTGGCGCCTTGCCAGGGACACCCCTGGTAGCTCGGGAACACTCCTTTTATCCCCTCCTACTGTGAGGGTTTGATGCATATTCAAACTTTTTCAAGAAGTATTTAACATGTCCCCTCCCTGGTTCCACCTATTTAGAACATTTTTATTTTCTGCTGGTCAGCACTATTTTTGCTGGTCATCATTATTCTTGCTGATGAGCATTATTTTGGAGTTTGGTTTCCTTTCTTTTGCAAATGGTCACTTGCTGATAACCATCCGGGCCCGTCATCCTTCCCCTGAGGACAGCTGGGTTTCATATCTTCCACTGATAACAGTTTGGCCTCTATTGTTCTCTTGATAACAGCTTGGGCCCCACTGTCCTTGCCCTCTGGGGTTTCCTTGCCTTGTACCTAGGAAATTCTTTTAAACTTAAGACTTGTTAGCAAGAAAAAAAGGACATACATAGCTAAAAAGTATTTAATATATAATATTCATCTGCGAAAGCCAATATCACAATACAAATTTATAACAAACCCCTCCTCTTCTTTTTTTTATAAACCATTTGGCTTGAGCAATAATTCTTGTTTTCTAGCTTCTAGCACTCATTCATTTATTCACAAATCAATTTAGCTTCTTCCAACAGATCTTTCACATTATTTTGTTTTCTTAATACCATGATTTTTTGTTTGTTTGTTTGTTTGTTTGTTTGTTTTTGCCATTCCAGACATAGCTAATTTCAGGTCTATAGGCATTTGCTATGCTTTGAACTATATTGGTGATCAGCCAAATTAAATAGGGGATTAAACAAAGAAGAACTATTAAACCAGCTGTAGCGCTGCTACAAGGGGAAGAAGCTTAGCTTCTTCTACTACTCTATCCCCAATACATTATCCCACCAATTAGTGGTCATTACTGATTTTCATTTTTGGACCGGCACATGGGCCATTTTTCTGATATCTTTGGCGATATCTAGAATGGCATTTTTATTGTCATTGAAAACAACAATCTTATGTATTAATTTTCTCACAGAACACCCCTTCTTTTAGCTAATAAATAGTCTAAAGCCACCTTACTCTGATATATTGCAGCTCTGGCTTTTCATCTCTGACTGGCTATTAGTTCCATAGCCCCAGCTGTTTTATTGGTTATGATTTCTACAACAGCTTGGAGTTTCATAATGCAAAAATTGGGGTTCGATATCCCCAACTTCCATCTTGTGCCCAAGAATGTTTCCAATATGCGTTCAGGGGCCATTTCTCATCTCCCCATTTTTGAGGTGCTCAAAACCATTCTCTTTTATTTCTTTTTAGGAC
>NW_005087942.1:2374-21933 GCF_000331425.1 Pseudopodoces humilis | reverse complement strand
GCTCACAGAGACAGATGAAGAGAACTTTTGCCTTTGAATAACTCATCCTTAAAAATGACATCCCTAGACTCATTGACCCATACACACCTCAGAGTGATGTGAAATGGGAGGAGAAAATCTGATGACAGATAGAAAGTTGTAACAGAAATAGTTTTCTCATGAGAAACTCCATAGATTAGCAGCAGAAGACTTCTGTTTCTCTACAAAGGCTGATGAAAAGACTTTAGCAAGAATTGGGACTGTTTTAAACACCAAAGTTTTTTTTTTGTCTCTTTGTTGTCATGTGAACAAGGGAATGGTTAGGTAGTGGGAGAAAAAAGAGGTTTTCTGGAAGTTTTATTCTGGTGTTCTTATTCTTGTAGTTTTGTTAATAAACTTTCTTTATTCCTTTTAAGTTTTAAGCCTGTTTTGCTCTTGTTCTAATCCACATCTCACAGCAAGAAATAAGTAAGTTTTCTAGTAATTTTTTTAGTTACTGCTTTAAAACCACGACATTTATTTGGTGCGTTGGCCGAGAAACAGAATTAACAAATCTAAACCACTACAACTGGAGATACTTTTCCTGCAAAATCTGATAAAGACAAAGCCTCACCTCCTAAGACTAGATTACAACATAATCTGTATCACTGGATTTAAATATCTGAAACAAGAGTGTGAATCTCTGCAGGACCACTGCAGATGAAGCAAAAGCAAACCAAGGTGCAGTTGAAGAAGTAATGTTTTATAGCACCTGCATTCCAATACAGGATAAAGTGAAGTAGATTTGAATCTTATTTCTGTTGATTCCAGTAGATATTTTAGAATTGCAGATAAAAAGTGTTTCAATAATTAACAGAATGAGAACAACATTTTGGGGGTGTTATTAACTTGACTGTTCTGCATATGAAGTGCCCCAATCTCCACATTCCTGATGAGGCTCCCAAGTGCAATAACCATGCAACAGTAATGCCCAAGGTCTTGAAAGATTAGAAATGAGAGTAGAACATCACAAAGGTCGATTTGGCCTTAAATGTCAAATGGTGTGTGCATGCAATTACTTTTCTTCTCCACTAGTCTTTTGCCATATGTGCTAAATATTTCATATAGACTACAAGCAAGCAAAGAAACCAAGAACTTGAAACAAAACAGGGTTAAATTCTACAGATTAAATGATAATTTCTACATTAGCACATTTACCCCAGCACCATGGAAGATGAGCATTGGATGCAGAATCAGGCAATGATGGTGCAACATAAATACTTCTTAACACCTTTCATGTATCCTGTTCTCCTCAAGAAGCCATGGATATCTCCTATACCTCCTAGGTGAACTGTGCTAGAGATGTATCAGTTTCTCTGGACAGGAAATTTCTCACATACTTTGATATAAGAACTTTTCTGGGGTAGGTGAAGTAGAAGTCACACAGGATTGACTTTGCTGATACACCCTGGATGAGATTCTACCACCTGGATTTTGCTAGCACAGCAATAAAAACCTTACTTCCTGCAGCCTGAAATGCATCTCAGACTCTTTACTGGAAATTTACAGACCAAACTCTCAACACAGCTTTGTGTTGAGTAATTTATTTTTTAGGATATGTTTGGGGAAAAAAATAAAACTCATGGTATTACTTTCTTCAGTATTTCACTTTCCCTCTTGGAAATGCTTTTGTTTTCTATTCTCATTATATTCTACCATACTACTGATTTTCTTCCCTTTCCTTTCTTCCTTTGGGTTAAAGCAATTAATAATAAAAGCCACATGAAGGCCAGAACTACAGAGGGAAACCCTTCAGCCTAAAGATTGTGCTTGGAGAATCTGTCCTTCAACTGAACAAGTCTGGTGGCCTGGAGAGAAGACAGGAGATGAAAATGAGCAAGTGTCTTTGAATCTTCAAAGCCAAAGGAGTTCTGCTTCTTTCCAGGTACTGGGACTCAGCAGAGCCATCCCTACAGGAAAGACACATTGCTATGTTTACTTTGGAGGCTTTTCATGGTCTTTTGGAGGCACATTTCCACAGTATTTCATAAAGTCATCTTTTCCCAGGTCCGTCTTAAAACACAAAACCTGCAGAAGTCCAAATGCCCAGGGCACTGCTGCAGCCCTGGGCAGTCACTTCTTCCCTGCTTCTGACAGCAGCTTTCAGAGCTTGCCTGAGTACCGCCCATCAGAGGGACAAACAGCTCCAGAGGCCTTCAAAAAACCAAACAGAGACTCTGTACCAACGCCATGGACCTCCTGCCACACTCCTCAGTCACCAAGATCCAGGTGCACAGCACATGCATCCCCTTTAAGTACAGAGATGACTCTTTGGATTATTTTTCTCCTGGTCATTCATAATTTAGGAGTAGCTACTCACTGCTCTCTGTACAAAGTCAGACTGTTTCTGGCTTTGCATTATTTCTGACAGTGCAGCTAATAATTTTCATGACATTGTGTCTCACAAATACTAAATAACCAATTAGCAGTATTAATAAAACTGACCTTCTTGTTCCTATTTCTACTCATTAATAGGTACATTAAGGAACAAGTTATGCAAAAAGCACATCTGCTGTATGTTTCACTTTAAATTATAGCTGCAGGGTTAATTGAACACCCCAGTCTAATCTCCCTGCACCGGCAGTGCATCATGCTGTACTGCATCAGCATTTTCACTTGAGCTTATTATTTTAAACAACTACAATAAAACAGTGACACCAAAGAGAAAAACAGCACTGGGGGAAAGTATTTTAAAACAATGGCCCTGTTGAGATAACCAGAAAGGGTTCTATTTCAACAGGTTCAAGAATAGCATTTTTCGTATTTCAGCACATTTTTACCAAGCTACATCTTTGTATTTCCTGAATTCCTAGTCTTTCCTATATCAAGACTATCCTATACAGGATACAAGAGCAAAGCAACAAAATCACTAGGTCATGATGGTATGGAAAAGTTATCTGAATTAGATAGACACTTCAGTCTGTGTGGAAGATCGCACTATGGAAAACCAGAGTCCATAAAGGAGACAGAGGAGTCCTTAACTTTATTCGAATAATGGGAGAGAGTCCACTGGGGAAGACGCCTGTGACATTTTCTCTCTCGACGCTTCAGTGGGCACATCCTCCTTTTATCATGAACTACTGGCTGCACGTTGCCCTCTTGCCATCAGCTGAGGTACTAGGAATGTACAGCCTTCCCAAACCACCTACCACATATCCTCCTTTAAATATATCATTGTCTTAAGTTGCAATGCAAGATGTAACCAAAAGTATGCATTCTATTACCATCTGTTAAAACAAAGTAGGGCAATGTTTTTTATCTATTCTATGACCAATCCTCCCTCCAGGGTTGTTGGTTTTCAAGCAAGGCAAGCCCCCTGAATTGGAAGCCAGCAACGGTGGCCCTCCTCAGCCACTCGGACCATTCACCCACAAGACATCAATGTGATGGATGTCGAAAATGGTGTTTATTGCAGGGGAATTTAACATTTTACAACTTAGGGTCATTGTGTTACTCCCATTTGCTTTCGTCACACTTAGGTGCTATTGTCTAATTGCAGGGGGCCTTACTATCCTAACAGAGAGGGGGGTCTACTAGCTTTCCGTGACATCCCGAAATCTTCAGATCGCAAGGCCTTAAACTACAACATATTCCCCTCTCTCTATGAATAACTAATTTGCTAAAATATAAAGTGTATTAGTCTTAAAAAATTTTAATGTTATTTTCTATATACATATCTCTAAACACTTTGTCTAACTTATCTATATTATAAAAGTTTTAAAAATGGATAATATAAAATTAAGTAAAATATAAGATACACTATACTTAACTAAAAAGCTAAAAGCTTATAAAATGGATACTACAGTTTTCATTAGTAAATATAAAGCACATGTATCACTGGATTTAAATATCTGAAACCAAGTTTGACCTTGTGACCGGTGACCAAGTGTATTTTTAAAGCATCTGTTGCCTTTCTATAAACAAAATGTTACCTTTTTCTAGTCTGCTCTTAACAAACGACACAAGCTTATTTAAAATACATGGTCCAAAGATTAACACAAGTAAAATCATCACAACTGGTCCAATTAAGGTAGACACCAGGGTGGTCAGCCACGGAGATTGATCGAACCAGGATTGGGATCAGCTTTGCTGGGCTTCTCTCTCTGCCTTCCTTTGAGACAGCCTGTCTCGTAGCTCTGCCATGGTGTCTCTCACTACTCCAGTGTGGTCTGCGTAGAAGCAGCACTCTTCTTTCAGGGCGATGCAGAGGCCTCCCTGCTGCATGAATAGAAGGTTGAGACCTCGCCTGTTCTGCAAAACAACTTCAGAGAGTGAGGAGACTGATTTTTCTAGAGAGGATATGGATTTCTTAATTCTCTGTAGATCTTCATCTACAGTCATCTGTAGCTGAGAGAGACTCTGACTCTGGGTTACCAGGGCAGAGACACCCGTGGCTGCTCCGGTTGCTCCCAAGCCAAGCAGCATTGCTATTGACAGTCCTGTCAACAGCTCCCTTTTCTGAAGGCAGCCTGCTTGCTCAAGGTACTGGTTCACTTCTTCTCTGGAGTGGTATAGGACTCTGGGGATGATAACAGCTAATACACAAAAGTCAACAGAGGAGTTAAAACTTGGGGTATAAATGCAAGGGCTAGACTATTAGATCATGGGTTCTCAGCTTGTACCACAAGGTTGGGGCCCACTGCTTCAGGTGTTATGACTATAAACAGCACAATTATAAGGAGTTTACCATGTAAATGACACCATACTTGCAAACTCGCAGCTAAAACTTTAACGTTAAATAAACTTTTAAAAATGCTTACACTACCTCTTGAAGAGAAAATACTTATACTTTATACTAACATAACAATTACTACACCGGCTAAACACTTTACCTTAAACTATTATTTAACTACTTTTAACACACGTGTTCTGGTATATACATAGTCTAAACGTAAAATCAATTTGCTAAAAGAATAAACACACAACTACAATTTGCTTTATATACAGTTAGATGGAGTCTCTACACTTCTTAGATCTTCTACAGAATTTCTCTAACACAATTCAGTCCTGGAATGTTCACTGCTCCCGTGATGTCAGCTGGCAGTTGATCGGTGACTGAGGGCTTTGATGTTCAAGTTGTTCTTCAGATCCTTCTAAATCTTAAAACAAAGGATAACTGAAAAATTGGTAGAGACACAACATCATAATAACAACATAAAAGTTCTGTTGGCAACTGTCTGTTTAGTGTTCGGACACAACTGTGTCCTGACAGGTCCATTTCTGATCTATGTCTGGAGCACCAAGGCTGTGTGGTGACTTCTCTGTTCACTGGATCTCATGATGTTCAGAGGTACACAGTCTGGTCAGATGGACAGGTGACCTTTCTGAACCTGCCAACAAAACACAGGCACTTTTCTCCTTAAAGTTAATGAATTACACTAATCAAATTGCTTTTAAGGCATCAATTTCCCCTGTTTTCTTAAAAAATAAAAATTAAATGTAATTCTGTTTAACATTAACACAAAACCATATACACAATTAGTAAGAACTTATAGCAGTTAAAAATCAATTAAATTATAAACATTATTAATAACATATGTAATATAAAAGTACTGTTAATTACTAAAACACTACACCAAAATCTCATCATTAACAAACAAACAGAAACAAAAAATCATCAGTGAAGGATTGGATAATCACCTCCAGAAATGATTTTCCAAGCCCACTTCAAAATTGATCCAGCTGTCATATTAATATGGTCAAATTGCTGAGTCAAAAAGTGACTCAAATAGTCTTTTGATACAGAAAACATCTGGATCTGTTGGCAAACATTCCGTCCAGGTAAAGTCAAGGCTTGGCCAGAGCCTAGGCTTTAAACTGGAAAGATGCCTCTTAACTCATTTCTAAAACAAGGTTCTCAATAGTAGCAGCTATGAGATGCTTACAGTACAGCAAACTGTTAAAATGCATTTGTACAAAGCAAATGATCAGAAGCCTTAGGTACCAGACCAATTAAACCATACAGCAGTTGGTTTAATCTGAAGCCTCCCCCATGGCAGCTGATCCTCAGCAATGGTATCCTCAGCAATCTTCTTAAAATTCTGGAAACACTGAAAAATAATAAAGCTATGAAAAACAAAAACTGCAGAGATTGCAACAAACAATAGAACTCCCGATGAAGTCAAGAGTGTCACAGACTGCATTCACTTCTATCCACAAGCAGGTGTTCACCAGTGTTCTGTCACAGCTGTTTCAGTTGTAGTTATCTTCCTCTTCTCTAGGAAAATAACTATACTTTGCAGTTTAGACAAGTGTCTCCAATAAAACATAAAACAATTTAAATTAAACAATATTTAAACCTAATAATAATTATTTATGACAAAAGGGAATAACAAAACTTAATCTTAAAAGAATATCTAAGTTATACAACTTAACTTAAAAACATTCAAGCCTAAACATAATAAAACTTGACTATTCTTAATTCTATTAACACTTAATCTATATTAAATAAAAACATAACTTAATCTTATTCTGTTACTACAAAAGCAGCTAAAAGTTTGATATATACTTTTTAAACACAATATAACAATAACATGGATTCACTATAAAGATTATAAAAATGTAACAAATACATCACAATTCTATGTCATCTAGCTTTGAGAATAACTCACAATAACTGCAAATGTTACTAAAAATACTTATTCATAATAGGAATTTGCCTAGTATATGCCTAAATTGGTTAGGATTTTAAAGGGCAGTTTTTCTAGAAAAAACCACAACAACACAGGATTTGGCAAGTTGCCATTTAGCTTTTGTAGCACTTTTCAGAAGCATAAAGTCCAATTCTTAAACTAAAATCCAAAATCCCAATTGGTGTATATGCAGTTATATGTGTTTTATATAACAAAAGAACTCACATTGAAATTACCTTATTAAAACTGTGGAGAAAACAAGCAAATAGGTAATATATACTTTAACTTTGTCTTGTACAGTGAAGTTCTCTTAACTAATTATTTTTTAAACCACAAATCTCTTCTGTAGATAACATTAATTGGAAGGTTTTCTTAGAAGCTGTAAATCACACCATATTTTAACCTTAAGTTCTAAAACCAATTATTGCAAGGCAACTTCTGTTAATATTCACCTTAAACACTTTTTTATTTTTTTTAAACTTTCAAAGAACCACAATAATTTCTCCAGTAAAATCCTAAAAACTGCAATTGCATAAACTCATAATTACTTAAAACGCAAACTTAACTCTAAAAGGGTATATAAAAACATTTTGAAAACCCAATAAATCATGACTTTGTAACAAACTGGGTATTATCCCAGTGCTTTTTCTTAGAGAGGGAGCAGGGGTGGGGGATTGACTGCCCGCCCTGCTGCTGCAGCTCTGCTGCTGTTATCTTTCTTCACATCCCCTACATACTCTCGCAGAGAGGAAAGACGGAAAGAAAGAAAAAAAAAACCTCACAAAGTTAACTTTAACACATACAGTTTTTTCGCTCAATTTCTCTCTCGCTGTTCGCAGATAGAGGAAAAAAGAGCACAATTTTTACAGAAGCAGGCAATGTTACACAAAAAGTCTCTCAGGGCCAGGTGCTAACAACAGCGATCATTGCAGCTTATCAGCATGGCCTTGGAACTTTCCTTGCGCTGCTTCTACCCCGAGGGTGCCCCCGCTCTCTGCGCACACCTCAGTGCTCCCCCATGTCCCCCTGGTTCGGGTGGAAGCCAGTCTAAATTTGGCTTCTTTTCTTCCAGGGTAGTAAAGTTGGAACTTAAATAAGATTGTAGTGTTAAAAGTGACTCCAAAAATGAAGCAAATAGTTACGAATGTATCACATCCTGCCAAAACTGAACAGATTCTGTTTGTTGTTTCAGCGTTCACTGTGGAACTTTTTTCTCATTATTTTCTTCTCTTTGACTCTCCCTCCCTCTCTCCAAGGGCAGCATAGATAGGAGTGCTTGCCCAGCAGTGGGAGGTAAAGGCATCTGCCGCTGTGATGCAGATAGAATTATGGGGCTCACAGCCTCAGCATATCTCGCTTTTCTGGTTTTTAAGGTATTAATTACAATCTGCCAAGTTCGACCGAGAGACACAGTGTCCTTGCTCTTTTTCGTGATTGCCGTTTCCTATATCAGAGCCCTTAAATCCGTCTGTTCCTTCACTGCAAAGAGTAGTGGTGGCACTACTAAATGCCAGTGATAATTAGCCCATATAATGAGCATATCCAGGTCTTTTTCCCGGGCTGCTTCGCCTTGTTTAACGAGGATGCTAAGAAGCAGGTTTTTCGCCGCAGCACATTCTGCTTCCATGCTAGCGGCAAACAGCGGGAGGGAAGGTTTCGACCCTTCTACTACGCCCCCGCACCTCAATCTCCCCCAGCAACCTGAATTTCCACGTCCAACTGCACCACGTCTCACAGCGCTCCGGCTGCCTATCCAGTACCAATCCGCACCCGCGGCTTCCTGCGCCGAGATCCGCTCCGCTGGCTCCAAAGCCCCTCTGCCTGCTGGAGGTCCCTGGTCGGAGCGCCAGATATTGAGAGGCCACCAGTTTATTCACCAGCCTTCACAGAAGTAATCGTGAACACCGTTTATTTCTATCTTTAGCACACCTTTTATAGGGTTCTACAGGGTCTGCAGGCTAAGCAAGTTACCATTGGCTAACACACACAGGTTTACATTTTTCTCCTACACACAAGGATATTGTTTTGCTTTACTCTCTCTTCTGCATGAAGGTTTCAAGGACTTTAGCCTTTAATATCACAACTTATTCCAAAGGCTGGTTTGTGCAGACAGGCCTTTACTAATATATTAAATATATCAACACATCTGCTAGGCTGGATTTTCCTCCCTCAAAAATAACTTGATATTCACAGAAAATTTTCTGCAATTTTTTGTTACATGCAACCTTAACACCAAGGATCTCACATCAAGGTTGAGTGATACACTACTTCTTAGGGACAAAAAGACAGAAACATTTACAACTTCTCACAGACCACTGAGTTTGAACACTGAAGAATGCTCTCCTACAGGTTATCAAAGAATCCTAGAATGAACTAGGGTTGGAAAAGACCTTTAAGATCATCTAGTCCAACTTGTTCACTGGGACACCAGGGCAGGGGTTCTGCTATTTCTGACAATAGTAGCAGACTTCTAGGGAAGTCTTCAGGGGCTGCTTTGGGTCCTTCAAATGCATCAGCAAAACTAAAAGTGGAATCTCTCATACCACAACACTGAGAGGAAATTTAATATTAGAAAGGCTAAAAAAAGGTAAAATTCCTAGTAACAGTAGAGGAAACAAAAGAACCAAAACAATCCACACAGTATGCGCTGAATGTCCTAGCATTCTGCCAGCACGCTTGTAAGAGTAGACTTTGAGGACATTTAGACTTTAAGGGTGCAAATAGGCCTTTAACCTCAACCAAAACCTTGAATACCAGCTCCTCTCCCAGTCTGTTCTTGCTGCCTTTCAGCACAAGTCACCTTTAGTAGAGTGGCAGTAACCCGTATAGCCATTGACTTTTCCTCCTCCTTCCTCTCCTCCTCCACACCATGACTTCCCAGTCTTAATGGTAAAAACAGGCACATCCTGAGACATCCAACAACATCCAACAACATGTCAATATTTTCCTTCATGACTTACTTGTCCTATTGCCAAGAAGCTGCTGTAAAGGTCCCCTTCAGTCCCTGAAAACTGCCATCACAGCTGCAGTTGCACAAGACAACAGCAAGCCAAAGCAAATAAACACAAAGGTTAAAGAAAAGGGATAATAACTTAAAATAAGTGTTTGGAAGAACTGACTTAGATAGAGTCACACTGTTGTAGTAAAGTTGTTAGAATGTTGTTATGTTAGTTTATGTTAGTAATTGATAGCTTGAAATATATTTCCCCCCCCGCTTCTTTTTCTCCTATTGTTTACATTTACGTGGAGTCAGGTTACCATGGTTACTGAAGTTTTTCTCCTCAGCTCCACGGCGAGAAGCCGGATGGGGTGGAGAGAGGACCCTGCTGGCATTTCCAGCTGCTTGAAGTTTTGGAAGCCCAGGAAAGTGCAGGGAGAGAGAGAGACCCTTCTCTCCAGCATGAAACTTGTAACTGTTTTTCCTGTCCCAGAATGGCTCTGAGCTATGGAAGCCGAGAGGGCATTCATGCCTTCCCTTTCTTTCCCTCCTGTGTTGCCAGGAAACCATGCCCTCCCCCCTCTCTCCCCCTCTGCCCCTCTGTGGAGGATACTCCTACACCTTTGTGGGCATTTGAAGAAGTTGGTGTCTGTTATTTTCTTATCTTGGTGTGTGTAACCTTGATTTGTAGCAAGTTTGTAAAATGTACTAGCTGAGAAAAATAATTGGTTCTCTGTCTGATGTTCCCTCCCTCCGAGAAACCCTGTTAAAAAAAGAACCCCCGACCCCAAAGTCTTTGTCTTTCACCCTTTGGATTCCCCTTCACAAAAATAAACTGTGGAATGTAACCCAGGGAGAGAGTTCACCCCGATTTCTTTGCTCACTTGATAGACTTGAATTCCTGAAGAAAATCAGTGAACCCCACAAACATATGCTGGCTTGAAACCAGAGTGAAGAGAAACCTCATCACTGAGCTAAGCTGGGCCACTCTGGGGGTTTGAGTCATCAGACCACTCTCTGCTTTCCTCTACATTGAACAAATACATTTTAGAGTTTGAAATAACAAATCTGGAGGCCATAACACTAGATTTTTTCATCTTTCTCTACCTACTTAACACAGCTGACTGCAGAGCTATTGCAAGTATGTGAGATCTTGTGCATCCACATGCTGCAGAATCCAGGATAGGCCCAACAGGTGGATTAAAAGATTCAAAAGAAAGTTGTCTGGGCTCTGAAAACCATGGAGAGGTTTTCCTAATCATTTTTATTTCCAAATTGATGGTGTGCGAACAGAAGCGTAAGAAGCAAAGCCTGAAATGAGCTCAAGTGTAGCAGCATGGAAAATTGATATTGTTGCTGATACCAGTCCAAAGCATCTCTTGAGAAAGCCACTCAGGCTGGCAAAGACAGTCACTGTTTCCAAAACTCACACACACACACACCACGGATAGGACAGTGAAGAAAGATGGAAAGGGTCTCCTTTCTGGTATGGTATTCCAGAGAGGTTTACTGCAACCCTACTGGAGGGATCCAGTGACAGAAAGATCAAGACTTCCTGAAGTGTTGCAGGTTAAGTATAGGATGAGGAGCCAATAGTCTAGGGGCACAGGGATGGCACAGGGACAAGGCAAAGGTCACTGGACTATAGGGGATGAGGTAAATTTACCTAGTGTTGCATAGCACCATGGGAGAAGCATTTTGTCTCACCCTAAGCAGTCAGGCTTTCTTGAAGCCTGTGGCAGACTCTTCCAGGGCATCTGCCCCGGAATTCCCCTAGTAAGCTCAAGGGCTTCCTCACTCAAGGGCATGAGGCAGCCATTCTCTCCTGCCTCTGAAACTTTAAGAGCTGATGAATGAGCAGCACCCAACCCAGCTGCCAAAGATTAAATAAAAAAACTAAAGTAATCCTGCAATGATGTATTACATTACCTGTGATGGCAAATTTGACATAAGACAATCAAGCCCATGAGTGGACCATATTAATCAACCCTACTTCATGGACACAAGTAACACAAAGCAGAACTGACAGATGCATTATAAAAGCCAAGAGGACCAGCATTTCTCTGCATCATTTACAGAATTTATTTTCCAGGTCTTTCTTGCCTTGTCTTAAGGGATAGTAGTGAACGAGCAAAAAGTAAGTGATGTTTCTCCATTGCCTCTTTAAAGATTAAGGTCTCAAAATAAAGTTTTAAATTGTGAAAAATTTAACAAAATTTGGTTTTGCTAACAAACTCTCTAACAAAAACTTTAAAAACTGCTGTATTTTAGAAAATGAAGCACCCTGTTGAAATTTATTAATAGAACTTGTAGTTGATATACCAGGTGAGCAAGCATACTTTTGATACAACAGATGTAGGAGTCTGGCCTACATTAGAATGAATTGGAACATAAAGAGAAACAGTTAAGAACAAGGACAAGGTTATCAGACACGGAAGGAACAAGTCGTGGACAGCAAAAGAACATAAAATTGTAGTGGTTTAGATTTGCCAATTTCATTTCCCGCCCAATACACCAAATAAATGTCGTGGTTTTAAAGCAATAACTAAAAAAATTACTAGAAAACTTACTTATTTCTTGCTGTGAGATATGGATTAGAACAAGAGCAAAACAGGCTTAAAACTTAAAAGGAATAAAGAAGGTCTATTAACAAAACTACAAGAATAAGAACACCAGAATAAACCTCCAGAAAAACCCCTTTATCCCCCACTACTTAACCATTCTCTCGTTCACAAGACAACATAGAGATAAAAAACTTTGGAACTTTGGTGTTTAAAACAGTCCCAATTCTTGCTAGAGTCTTTTCATCAGTCTCTGTATAGAAATAGAAGTCTTCTTCTGCTAATCTATGGAGCTTCTCACAAGAAAACTACTTCTGTTATAGCTTTCTATTTTTCTAATGCCAGCTGCCCTGAAATCTATCATCAGATTTTCTCCTCCCATTTCACATCACTCTGAGGTGTGTTATGGGTCAAATGAGTCTAGGGATATCATTTTAAGGATGAGTTATTCAAAGGTAAAAGTTCTCTTCATCTGTCTCTGTGAGCTTTCCTGAAAAACAGAAGTTTTCTCTTTGCCTCAAGCGGCCCCAAATCTTCAACTATTACTTCTCCCCTTCTGTTCCAGCACCTCACTGTATCATAATTCCTCTACCTTTTGCTCAAAATCCACACTTTGAACACTCCATTCCTCCCGATATACTCTGTCATGAATTAAAGGAGTTTTTTCAGGACACTAATGTCCATCCCTAGCTTTATTATAGCTTTAACAGAAAATTATTTCAGCTTATAAAGCATTTCCTTATTCTCTACCTTTTCTGAAGCTTAATTCTTTTCTTTACTGTCTCTGATAGTTTATAAAGTCTGTTTACATGTTGATCACTCTCTTTTTCTTTCTCTGGAAAAAAGGATTAATCTGCCAGTCTCATCCAGGTAATGAAAGGGTTAAAATCTTGCCCAGGCTTTGTAGATGGTTCTGTGATTTCTGCCGGAGCAGCGGCTGGAGTTGCCTGCAATGGAAGATTCTTCATGGCTGCTCTAGAGAGTGTAGTCACTGTCTCAGCCCACCGCAGGTCAAGAGCTTTTTTTTTCTTTACTCGGCAGTCTCTGGCGAATTCAGTCACAGTAAAAACTGCAGCTGAGCCAGGGACCGGCCTGGCCCAGCCAGAGCCCGGGGCAAGCCCCGCAGGCCCCATCTCTCAGCTGGGAGCCGCGGCAGGCCCAGCCCAGCCCCTGCCCAGGCTGCATGGCCTGGGCAGAGGACTGGAAGCCAGCTAAAGCTCAGTTACCTTTCACAGCCAGGAAACCAAGAGACAAAGAAATTCCCAGGCTTAGGTCTTAAGGTGGTGTTCACAGGTTGATCTCACTTTTCAATGGTTAAAACTGCTGTCAATTCTTAGAAATGGCCAGCTGTTGGCTAGGAGGAAAACTCCCATCAGCCTCCAGCAGTTTTAACTTTCTTAGGTGTTTCTCTTTGTTTTCTTCAATGCCAATCTATCATAGATGGGTCCCTCAAAAGTGGGTCAAACCACACATCCCTAAGCCCCTACCACAATCAGGCCAGTCCACCAAAGATGTAACTGTGGCTTCCCTCCGGAGGCGCCAGCGCCAAGGAACTGGAAAACCCCATCCCCTAATTGATGGTGTCAGATTATCCCAGACTGTTCTTTTTCCCAATGATATGTCAGATGTTTTTAGTTAATGTTTACCACGTTGAAGTCAATCGTAGCAGTATCCACACAGCAGTCCTGGTGGAGAAATGTGTTCCCCTGATCAGAATCTATGTGCCAAAACTCTCCTTTTCAAAGAGAAAACTGGGAGATGTTGCAGTGTGTTTCTTGTTAATGGTATGTTCGGTTATTACCTAAGTTGATGGTTTGATCCAAATGAGACCCTCCCACCCCATGTTGTCAATCTACCCTGAGTCTCCTGTCAATCTGTCTTAGGCCCACTGCATGCTTGGAATTCCTTTTCGGAAATCCCCTAAACTTCGACTTGGTTAGTCCATGTGACCCAACTTCCCCCCCCATCTCCCTCATTGGATGATGATTTTGTGAACCTTGCCTTTTACCCTCTCCAGGATATCTCTGAGTAGCTGATGCTTTGTACCCTCCCTTTGAACCGCCTCTCTATTTCAGCTGTTGCACGCTCGCATTTTCTGTCTTTTGCCCCCAAGATTCCCCAGACCAATAAATCCTCTGTTATCCCATGCAAAAGACCTCCCTGTCATCCTTGTCTCCTCAGAGCGCAGACTGACAGCCAAAAAGCCGTAGAGCAAGTGCTCTAGTCACACCTCAGGTCATCCTGCTCCTGGGGTTGCAGGCCGAAGTGACAGAGCCAGATCAGCTCCGGCGAGATGCGATAAAACACCATTGTACTGCTATTCATGGCACAACTGAATTATGTGTTACTTTAGATTTACAGACCTTTTCTGCATTAATGGCCATGGTTTTGAAGCATTTTAGAGTTGCCTTCAGAATTTATGATGGACTTGGTAGTTTGAATGTGAAAGATGAAAGGTAGGGGACCAAAAGGGGACTTAATGTCACAAGGCAGATCTGATTTTCTGGGGTATAAATAGTTTCTAGTTTACAATGTCATGTTCAGACTTGCAGATAAATCCTTCCAGAAACAAAGAAGGCCTGGGCTGCCACATTTTTCATGGCTGCAGTGATGCCAAGAATGATTATTATTTTCCCTGTTGTGAGCACCTTGGAATAAAGAAGCTTGCATAGAAAGGTGCAAACAAATTACACAAAAATTTGTAACACCTAATTAATTTTAACAGAAAGCTATGCTGCCTAAGAGTAGAAAGAGATTTAAGTGTTCTTTACCACTGTTTCATTGCTAGACTCCCATTAGTCTGTACAAAGGGAAACCACTTAGCTCAGGCACATAAGTCTGCAGCACAGTATCCAGATTTATGTGTTAGAGAATGCACCAAATGAATGAATGCACACCACCATCCATACATGTGTCCCCTCAGCAAAGTTCTGAGAACCTGTCTAACTTAAAAATACGTGTCTCAGCTGAGACACCTATCCAGGTGAGCTTCCTAGTCTAATACCTTCAACTTATGAAGCTGAAAGGAAACAGCATGGTATTTCCGTCTGATATGCTGCACATGGGATTTTCCAGAGTTAAATCCTGTTTGCATTAAAATCACATCTTGTAGAAAAACAGGCCTATTAGTTTCCAAAATAACCAGTCAGAAAAACCTCTATAGTGAAGAGCAAGTTGTCCCAAATCTTAATTATTCATCCAGGAGGAAAAAAGCCAAGTTTTATCTGCTGAAATGTTAAATACCTGTTCCCTTAGACAGAGGCTATCACCAAGTCACTCTTCAAATTCTCCTTTATTAAAGCAAGCCTGAACTGCTTGAGCCTTTTCAGGCAACCCTTCTGACTCTGCTCAGCTCTCTCTGGTTTCCAGCTTCCTACTGAACCAGCGGGCAGGCTCAAGGATGCTGGTGTGGGTGACTCACAGGGCAGCAAAGCCTTACCATGCCTGTCCTGGGTGCTGTACATGCAGCCATGGACAACACTGGCTCATCTTTCCCTCAATTCATATTTAATCCTATTACAAGGCATGTTATACAAAATTTACCAAGCAACTGAGATGATACTGAACCAACAATTCCATCTGCCTACTTACCAGTCCAGCTTCCCACCCCCAGGTTAGAAATGAACAGTGTTTATTTGTGCCATCTGAAAATGTCTATTGCTAGTATCCTACTAGGATGCTATTTCTTCCTCAAACTACTGACTTAACAACAAAATAGCACGGAGACAAACCATAAGTTCTGTGAAATACACAAGGAAAACTGCTTTAAACTTTAAGGTGAATGACTGTATCTAATCACAACCTCTGCAGTCCCACTGCTTAGCAGATTTTTACTGCATTTGGTATTGGATGGTTAAATTCTTAACTCATGATAGCTGAGGTTGTATCCCACAGAAAGGTGTACTGGATCAACATTATTAGATTTATCATCTGTGATCTCATCAGTTTCACAAGATGTATTTTCTGCATTTGAAAAAGATCAATTACTTTCTGATCTTGTATTAATCATTCAAAACCTGTATCAGTATTTCACACCGTAACCAAGATCAGGGTAGATCAAGTCAACAGCCACCTAAGGCACTTACCCTCTGTTCAGTTGTATTCAAAACAGGAACGTTTATCCTTTTGTGTTTCTCACACATTTCAACATACACTAAACAAAATAAAATTCAAATAAATTTAAGCCAAATGTACCTTCTCCCCCTCTCACATAATGCAAAGCACCAGTTTACAAATGACTACATGTCACCTGGTTTCCTCGTAGATGGTTATACTACAAATGATAGAGGTAAGCGCTGTGTGAAATCCAGGTAAGCAGCTCATCTGCATTAGCTTCTCCAGTACCTCAGCCCCTCCTCATGTATGTGAGGTGATGTAGGCAGAAACCAAACACTACACAAAGGCAGAAAATCAATACTAAGTAGCTTGAAGTAGCTTATCCATGGGCCCACAATATTGGTACAGCCACACTTCACCACCTTTATGTGACATGACCACAATCACCTGGCTGTTTCTCAGATACAGTTCAGCATTAATTAAGCACATGTTTCTACAGACAACTGCCAAACCACATAATTGCTATCAATAAAACAAGTAATATTGGTGGCAGTTTTCTTTAAACTTTAAAAATTCTATATTCTATTCAGTGTTGATAACTTAGAGTTATTTCTTGTATCCTGTTTCTTTCTTCACCAGTTTCTGCCCCTAATAAAGCATCTAATAAACACCCTTACTATCCATTTTCCCTCGCTGTTTTGGATATGTGTGGCTTTATTTTAGATGCAGCTGTAACAATGCATTTATTTCACAGATAGATTTTTTCTTGATTGTGGGCTTCAGGATATATATTTCTCACAGTTTCAAAATGCCATTTATTTTTTTCCATTTAGACACAATCTTCCTACCTGCTTGGCTAATAATCTTGTCATCTTTTAGAATGGGCCTTCTAAGTGTTCAAAACACACTGTAAGGTTTTTTTATTTGAAGATGGCTCCTGCCTTGCACAAAGGAAAACCATACTAGGGCTTTGGGAAAGCCAGGCAATGTAACCCCTGCCTCCTACACAGCAATCAGTCCTCCAAAGCAGCCAATTCCACAAGGAACAGTCTCCTGGCTTCTTGGGTGTCTGGCCACAAGGGAAAAGAAAATAGCCTCAAGACTGCTACTGAAAGGGTATCAGCCTCTCTGGAAAGATTCAAGTCAATGATTTATTTCTGATCAGAGCCTCTGAAGTGGTGATGCCTTTCCTGACAGTGGCACTCATGCTCCTCTCTCACATTCAAATTCTGCAGAACACGTCAGAGAGGTTTTCATATTCCAGCCCTGACAATTTTACAAGGTTTCAGTATTGGAGTGAAAAAACGCTCGCTCGTGGTGAGAGACTTCTCCAGGGTCAAGCTGTTCAAGTATAAGCAATTTATTATAAGGATAAAAGGAGGGGAGACCCGTGTCCGCCACCAGCCTCAGCGTCCACGTGGTCCGGGGGAGGGGAGAGAGCACAGGTAGAGCAGGGGAGGTGAGGTTGGAAGGGGGAGGGAGGGAGTAAGAGCAACAGAGGGAAAGAGGGAAAAACCAGATGGAGTGAGCAGGGAAGACTAGAGGGGTAGGAGCAGGGAGAGGGGGCTGAGAATTAAGAGTGGGGGAGAGGGGTAAAGGGGTAAGAGGTAAGGGGTAAGGGGTAAGAGTTAAGAGCTAAGAGAGCGAAGTTCTTGTTACAATCCAATATATCCTTTTCTATCGTGAATATTCTAATTCTTAGTAACCAATCACCATGAGACACACCCACTAAAGAATTTACATCCAGCCTATGCGCTTCCCTATATTAACATACAGTGTTGCATTTTAGATTCTACAAAACTTTACAAGTTCTTTCCTTGCTTCTTGACCTTTGGACTTTGTTTTATCAGAAGGACATTGTTTTATCAACAGGGATTCTCCTCTAGCTGGCTAGGCTATTGTTCTTTGGTTAACCACTACTCAGTATCCTAGGACTCAAAGCAGGCTTTCATTTCTACTTTGATTCTAGCCTTCATATTTTCAGAATCTAGTGCCAAACAATCACATTCATAAGGTTTCATTGTTTCACCTTCCCCAACATCTCCCCTGTCTCGATGAACTATTTAAGATAATAGAAACTGTCTTGTTAGTTTTTGCACACACTGAAGTATAATGGGTACTGCTGCTAAGACTACAATTAACACTTATTAAAACAATTAAGCTTATTTTACAGAGTTCTCTGAGCCTAGGTGCAAAGCTTAAACCTTTAAACAAATTGTCTAGCTTCTCTAACTTTTGAAGGTCAGATTGATTCACTTTAGAATTATCAATATGAGTTTGGTTGGCTAAATTTTTCAAATTTTGCAGCTGTTTATGAATGGCAACAGTATGATCTGACAAACAGATGGTATCAAAGCTTGCAGTCTTTGGCTAAGGCAACCCAGGCATTTATCTTGGGCTGATTTACAGGTAAAGTTCTACTACAAAAATTAAAGCAAAAGGGTAAAAACAACATGCATTCATGCAAATAACGGGATTTCGGTTTTTTGTTTTTTGGGTTTTTTTTCTTGAACTGTCTCTGGTAGATCACTTTCTCTCAAAGTCTTTCTAAGTTCCTTTGGCTGAATTGTCACTGTTGGTGCTACAGTATCTGCTTTTGAATAATCTCTTTATTTCCCTCTATTTCTCGCTCCTGTTCTCCCCCGTGTTTCGTGGCTGCTGGTTGTGGTGCAGGGAGATTCAAGAGTCGCGCGCGCTGTGTTCTTCATGGGCTGTGACGGTGGCCGCGTAGGTGAACCCGTAAGTGGTAGTACATCGGTGCGTGGTGGCTGTGGCTGTCGCTGTTTCGCGTTGTCGGGGAGAGTTGATGGCGTAGCGGATACAGACGGGATCTGTGCCGGTGTTAGCAGCGGGGCAGAGACAGGCGGGGGCCGTGTGCCGGCGTCGGGCGGCTTCGGTGGTGGGCGCGGGGACGTGAAGACGCATGGCGGGGACTGGACAGTGGCTGGGCTGGGCGGTGGCAGAGGCGACGCGGGTGTCAGCAGTTGTAGAGCCGGGGTCCCGTGCCCGTCCTTAACTCTCCCCCTCCGCGGTTTGAGAGGCTGGCACAGGGGGGTGGCACGAGGAGCCCGGGGACGGTGGCGGCACGAGCATCAGCGATAGAAGCTGTGACTGCGCATGCGTGGATGACGTTAGCGCCGCAGGGCAGCATGGGGGAGTGGTGTGCGGCAGCGGGAGTTCCGAATTGGGCGCGCCGCGCCGCACAGAACGGTGTCCCTGCACGGCGGCGGCGGCGGGGCCGGCGGCCCCAGGGACGCCGGGAAAGCGGAGCCTGTGGGGCGCCAATGTGGCGGAGGCGGCACGGAGGGGGTGTAGGGGAGCGGAGCCGCGGGAACCGCGATGCCGAGGGTGGGC
>NW_005087940.1:12985-23123 GCF_000331425.1 Pseudopodoces humilis | reverse complement strand
AATTTTTTGGGATCATTTTTTGGGATTTTGGGGAATTTTGGGGGAATTTTGGGGGAATTTTTTGGGATAATTTTTTGGGATTTTGGGCAAATTTAGGGGAATTTTGGGGGAATTTTTTGGGATTTTTGGGGGAATTTTTGGGAATTTTGGGGGGATTTGGGAGGATTTTTTTGGATTTTGGGAAAATTTTTTGGGATCATTTTTTGGGATTTTGGGAGAATTTTTGGGGGATTTTGGGGGAATTTTTTGGGATCATTTTTTGGGATTTTGGGGAATTTTTGGGAATTTTGGAGGGAATTCTTTGGGATTTTTTGGGAAAATTTTGGGGAATTTTGGGGGGATTTGGGAGGATTTTGGGGGGATTTTGGGGGAATTTTTTGGGATTTTTTTTGGGATTTTGGGGAATTTTTGGGGGATTTTGGGGGAATTTTTTGGGATCATTTTTTGGGATTTTGGGTGAATTTCTTGGGATCATTTTTTGAGATTTTAGGTGAATTTTTTGGGACAATTTTTTGGGATTTTGGGGGAATTTGGGGAGAATTTTTTGGTATTTGGGGGAATTTTTGGGGGATTTTTCTGGGGATTTTGGGGAAATTTTGGAGGATTTTGGGGGAACTTTGGGGGGGATTTTTTTTGGATTTTGGGTGAATTTTTTGTGACCATTTTTAGGGATTTGACTTGAATTTTTTGGGCTCATTTTCCACCATTTCGGCCAATTTTTTTTTAAATTTCTCTTTATTTTAACTAAAATTCCTTAAATTTTTCCTTCAATTTCCACCCGAATTTTCCCGATTTTTTTTTTTTTTAAATTCCCTCTTTTCCCCTCTTGATTTTTCCTGGAATTCCCATGGGAATTCCGGCTTTTCCCATTTTTTTTTCCCCTCGGATCAGGTCCTGGCCCGACGCCTCCCCCCGGAGCAGCTCCCGGAGCTTCTGCGCTCGCTTTTCCAGGCTTGGGAAGATCCCGACGGGAATTGTTCCCGCGCCGCCTCCGTCCTCTGCAACGCCCTGCTCCGGGAGAGGGGAGCTCTCCTCAGGGAACAGGTCTGGAAAATTCCCGGAAAACATTCCCAAAAATTCCCAGAAATTCCCAAAAAAATCCCCAAAAAAATCCCCAGAAATTCCCAAAAAAATCCCCCAAAAATTCCCAAAAATTCCCAAAAAAATCCCAAAAAAATCCCCAAAAAAATCCCCGAAAATTCACAAAAATCCTGAAAAATTCCCAATAATTCCCGAATTCCCAACTTTCCCCAGGCTCCGGGAGAGGGGAGCTCTCCTCAGGGAACAGGTCCGGAAAATTCCCGGAAAACATTCCCAAAAATTCCCAGAAATTCCCAAAAAAATCCCCAAAAAAATCCCCAAAAAAATCCCCGAAAATTCCCAAAAATTCCCAAAAATTCCCAAAAATTCCCGAATTCCCAACGTTCCCCAGGCTCCGGGAGAGGGGAGCTCTCCTCAGGGAACAGGTCTGGAAAATTCCTGGAAAACATTCCCAAAAATTCCCAGAAATTCCCAAAAAAATCCCCAAAAAAATCCCCCAAAAATTCACAAAAATTCCCAAAAAATTCCCAAAAATTCCCAATAATTCCCGAATTCCCAACGTTCCCCAGGCTCCGGGAGAGGGGAGCTCTCCTCAGGGAACAGGTCTGGAAAATTCCCGGAAAACATTCCCAAAAATTCCCAGAAATTCCCAAAAAAATCCCCAAAAAAATCCCCCAAAAATTCACAAAAATTCCCAAAAAATTCCCAAAAATTCCCAATAATTCCCGAATTCCCAACGTTCCCCAGGCTCCGGGAGAGGGGAGCTCTCCTCAGGGAACAGGTCTGGAAAATTCCCGGAAAACATTCCCAAAAATTCCCCAAAAAATTCCTAAAAATTCCCAGAAATTCCAGAAAAAGACAAAAAAAATTCCCAAAAATTCCCAAAAATTCACAATTCCCAAAATTCCCCAAAATTCTGGGAACAAGGAGCTCTCCTCAAGGAACAGGTCCCGGAAAATATTCCCAAACATTTCCAAAAAATCCCTGACATTCCCAAAAATTCCCCCAAAATTCCTAAAAATTCCCCAAAAATTCCTAAAAACTCCCCAAAAACCCCCCAAAATTCCCAAAAACTCACAAAAAATTCCCAGAAAATTCCTAAAAACTCCCCAAAAACCCCCAAAAGTCCCAAAAATCCCCAACAATTCCCAAGAATTCCCAAAAATTCACAGAAAATTCAGAAAAATCCCCCCAAATTCCCCAAAAATCCCCAAAAATTCCTAAAAATCTCCAGGAATTCCAGGAATTTTTGGAGGTTCGATCCCATCAAATTCCCGATTTTCCCAAACTTTTTAGGAGAGAATTCCATGGAATTCCTGGAATTTTTGGGATCTGATCCCAAAGAAGGAATCCCACGGAATTCCAGGAATTTTTAGGATTTCATTCCCTTTTCCAAACTTTTTAGGAGAGAATTCCATGGAATTTCAGGAATTTTTGGGATCTGATCCCAAAGAAGGAATCCCACGGAATTCCAGGAATTTTTAGGATTTCATTCCCTTTTCCAAACTTTCTAAGAGAGAATTCCAAGGAATTCCAGGAATTTTTGGAGGTTCAATCCCATCAAATTCTGGATTTTCCCAAACTTTCTAGGAGAGAATTCCATGAAATTCCAGGAATTTTTGGGATCTCACCGCAAAGAAGGAATCCCACGGAATTCCAGGAATTTTTTTGTGGTTCGATCCCATCAAATTCTGGATTTTCCAAACTTTTTAGGAGAGAATTCCAGGGAATTCCAGGAATTTTTGGGGTTCGATCCCATCAAATTCCCATTTTCCAAACTTTTTAGGAGAGAATTCCAGGGAATTCCTGGAATTTTTGGGATCTGATCCCAAAGAAGGAATCCCACGGAATTCCAGGAATTTTTGGGGTTCGATCCCATCAAATTCCTGATTTTTCCAAACTTTCTAGGAGAGAATTCCATGAAATTCCAGGAATTTTTGGGATCTCACCGCAAAGAAGGAATCCCACAGAATTCCAGGAATTTTTAGGATTTCATTCCCTTTTTCAAACTTTTTAGGAGAGAATTCCATGGAATTCCGGGAATTTTTGGGATCTCACCGCAAAGAAGGAATCCCACGGAATTCCAGAAATTTTTAGGATTTCATTCCACCTTTTCCAAACTTTTTAGGAGAGAATTCCAGGGAATTCCAGGAATTTTTGGGATCTGATCCCAAAGAAAGAATCCCACGGAATTCCAGGAATTTTTAGGATTTCATTCCCTTTTCCAAACTTTCTAGGAGAGAATTCCAGGGAATTCCAGGAATTTTTGGAGGTTCAATCCCATCAAATTCCCATTTTCCCGAACTTCCAAAGAGGAAATTCCAGGAATTTTTGGGATCCCAGCCCAAAGAAGGAATCCCACGGAATTCCAGGAATTTTTAGGATTTCATTCCACCTTTTCCAAACTTTCTAGGAGAGAATTCCAGGGAATTCCAGGAATTTTTGGAGGTTCAATCCCATCAAATTCCCGATTTTCCCAAACTTTTTAGGAGAGAATTCCATGGAATTCCAGGAATTTTTGGGATCCCATCCCAAAGAAGGAATCCCACGGAATTCCAGGAATTTTTGGGGGTTCAATCCCATCAAATTCTGGATTTTCCAAACTTTCTAGGAGAGAATTCCATGAAATTCCAGGAAATTTTGGGATCCCAGCCCAAAGAAGGAATCCCACGGAATTCCAGGAATTTTTGGGGTTCGATCTCATCAAATTCCCATTTTCCCAAACTTTTTAGGAGAGAATTCCAGGGAATTCCAGGAATTTTTGGGGGTTCAATCCCATCAAATTCTGGATTTTCCAAACTTTCTAGGAGAGAATTCCATGAAATTCCAGGAAATTTTGGGATCCCAGCCCAAAGAAGGAATCCCACGGAATTCCAGGAATCCCAACCCTCCCCTCCCCCCTCTCTTTTCCCGAGTTTTTCGTTTTTTTCCCGGGATTTTTCCGCAGGTTCCGGATCTGCTGGCCTGGATCCGTTCCAAGCTGCAATTCCCGGAGGAGGAGCAGCTCCGGAGGGCGGCTCAGCAATCCCTGCTCATCCTGGCGCTCCAACATTCCCGGGAAATCGTCTCCGCGCTCCTGGGAAGCTCCCTGCCCTTCGACAGGTCCGGGAAAAATTCCCAACGTTCCCCAAAAATTCCCATTCCCGAGAATCCGGCAGCGGGTGGGAGAATTCCGGATCAAATCCCAGGAAATTCCAGGCCAAATTCCCCAAAATCCGGCTCAAATTCCCAAAAATCCGGCCCAAATTCCCAAAAATCCGGCCAAAATCCCAAAAATCCGGCCCAAATTCCCAAAAATCCAGCCCAAATTCCCAAAAATCCAGACCAAATTCCCAAAAATCCAGCCCAAATCCCAAAAATCCGGCCCAAATTCCCAAAAATCCGGCCCAAATCCCAAAAATCCGGCCCAAATCCCAAAAATCCAACCCCAAATCCCAAAAATCTGGCCCAAATTCCCAAAAATCCGGCCCAAATTCCCAAAAATCCAGCCCAAATTCCCAAAAATCCGGCCCAAATTCCCAAAAATCCAGCCCAAATTCCCAAAAATCTGGCTCCAATTCCCAAAAATCCGGCCCAAATTCCCAAAAATCCAGCCCAAATCCCGAAATCCGGCCCAAATTCCCAAAAATCCGGCCCAAATTCCCAAAAATCCGGCCCAAATCCCAAAAATCCGGCCCAAATTCCCAAAAATCCGGCCCAAATCCCAAAAATCCGGCCCAAATTCCCAAAAATCCGGCCCAAATCCCAAAAATCCGGCCCAAATTCCCAAAAATCCAGCCCAAATCCCAAAAATCCGGCCCAAATCCCAAAAATCCGGCCCAAATTCCCAAAAATCCGGCCCAAATCCCAAAAATCCGGCCCAAATTCCCAAAAATCCAGCCCAAATCCCAAAAATCCGGCCCAAATCCCAAAAATCCGGCCCAAATTCCCAAAAATCCGGCCCAAATTCCCAAAAATCCGGCCCAAATTCCCAAAAATCCGGCCCAAATTCCCAAAAATCCGGCCCAAATTCCCAAAAATCCGGCCCAAATTCCCAAAAATCCGGCCCAAATTCCCAAAAATCCGGCCCAAATTCCCAAAAATCCGGCCCAAATTCCCAAAAATCCGGCCCAAATTCCCAAAAATCCGGCCCAAATTCCCAAAAATCCGGCCCAAATTCCCAAAAATCCGGCCCAAATTCCCAAAAATCCGGCCCAAATTCCCAAAAATCCGGCCCAAATTCCCAAAAATCCGGCCCAAATTCCCAAAAATCCGGCCCAAATTCCCAAAAATCCGGCCCAAATTCCCAAAAATCCGGCCCAAATTCCCAAAAATCCGGCCCAAATTCCCAAAAATCCGGCCCAAATTCCCAAAAATCCGGCCCAAATTCCCAAAAATCCGGCCCAAATTCCCAAAAATCCGGCCCAAATTCCCAAAAATCCGGCCCAAATTCCCAAAAATCCGGCCCAAATTCCCAAAAATCCGGCCCAAATCCCAAAAATCCGGCCCAAATTCCCAAAAATCCAGCCCAAATCCCAAAAATCCGGCCCAAGTTCCCAAAAATCCGGCCCAAATTCCCAAAAATCCGGCCCAAATTCCCAAAAATCCAGCCCAAATTCCCAAAAATCCGGCTCCAATTCCCAAAAATCCGGCCCAAATTCCCAAAAACCTGGCCCAAATCCCAAAAATCCAGCCCAAATTCCCAAAAATCCAGCCCAAATCCCAAAAATCTGGCTCCAATTCCCAAAAATCCGGCCCAAATTCCCAAAAATCCGGCCCAAATCCCAAAAATCCAGCCCAATTCCCAAAAATCCGGCCCAAATTCCCAAAAATCCGGCCCAAATCCCAAAAATCCGGCCCAAATCCCAAAAATCCGGCCCAAATTCCCAAAAATCCGGCCCAAATCCCAAAAATCCGGCCCAAATCCCAAAAATCCGGCCCAAATCCCAAAAATCCAGCCCAAATCCCAAAAATCCGGCCCAAATTCCCAAAAATCCGGCCCAAATTCCCAAAAATCCGGCCCAAATTCCAAAAATCCGGCCCAAATCCCAAAAATCCGGCCCAAATCCCAAAAATCCGGCCCAAATCCCAAAAATCCGGCCCAAATCCCAAAAATCCGGCCCAAATTCCCAAAAATCCGGCCCAAATTCCAAAAATCCGGCCCAAATCCCAAAAATCCGGCCCAAATTCCCAAAAATCCAGCCCAAATTCCCAAAAATCCGGCCCAAATCCCAAAAATCCGGCCCAAATCCCAAAAATCCGGCCCAAATCCCAAAAGTCCGGCCCAAATTCCCAAAAATCCAGCCCAAATTCCCAAAAATCCGGCCCAAATTATCAAAAATCCGGCCCAAATTCCCAAAAGTCCGGCCCAAATTCCCAAAAATCCGGCCCAAATTCCCAAAAATCCAGCCCAAATCCCAAAATTCCAGCCCAAATTCCCAAAAATCCGGCCCAAATCCCAAAAATCCAGACCAAATCCCCAAAAATCCGGCCCAAATTCCCAAAAATCCAACCCCAAATCCCAAAATTACAGCCCAAATTCCCAAAAATCCGGCCCAAATTCCCAAAAATCTGGCCCAAATCCCAAAAATCCGGCCCAAATTCCCAAAAACCCGGCCCAAATTCCCAGAATTCCAGCCCCAATCCCAAAAACCCGGCCCAAATTCCCAAAAATCCAACCCCAAATCCCAAAATTCCATCCCTAATTCCCAGAATTCCAGCCCCAAATTCCCAAAAATTCCAATTCCCACCCCCCCATCCCCACTTTTCCCATCAAACTTCCTAAAAAATTCCCAAAAAAATCCTAAAAAAGTCCTAAAAAATTCCTAAAAAATTCCCGACAAAGTCTCAAAAAAACTCCTAAAAAATCCTAAAAATTCCCAATTTTTCCCCCCGGAATTCCGGGGATTTCCCGGGAATTTTGCAGCTCCACCTGCTCCATGTGGAGGGCGCTGGGGACGGAGCCGGCGCTGAATTCCCAAATCCTGGAGCTGCTCCTGGAAAAGTTGGATGCGGAAATTCCCTACAAGGAGAAGAAATTCCCGCTGGGAAGCGGCGCCGAGCGCGTGGCCACGGCCCCGGGGCTGGCCGTGAGTATTCCAGGGGAAATCCCGGAATTCCAGAGGGATTCCAGGGGAATTCCCCAGTTCCAGAGGGATTCCAGAATTCCAGAGGGATTCCCGGAATTCCAGAGGGATTCCAGGGGAATTCCCGAATTCCAGAGGGATTCTCAAATTCCAAAGGGATTCCAGAGAAATTCCAGAGGGATTCCCAGATTCCAGTGGGGTTCCAGAGGGATTCCCGGAATTCCAGAGGGATTCCAGAATTCCAGAGGAATTTCAGAATTCCAGAGGGATTCCAGAGGGATTCCCGGATTCCAGAGGAGTTCCAGAGAAATTCCAGAGGAATTCCCAGATTCCAGTGGGATTCCAGAGGGATTCCTGGAATTCCAGAGGGATTCCCAGATTCCAGTGGGATTCCAGAGGGATTCCAGAGGAATTCCCAGAATTCCAGAGAGATTCCCAGAATTCCAGAGGGATTCCAGAGAAATTCCAGAGGAATTCCCAGAATTCCAGAGGGATTCCAGAATTCCAGAGGGATTCCAGAGGAATTCCCAGAATTCCAGAGGGATTCCAGAGGGATTCCAGAGGGATTCCCGGAATTCCACAGGGATTCCCGGAATTCCAGAGGAGTTCCAGAGGGATTCCCAGATTCCAGAGGGATTCCCGGAATTCCAGAGGGATTCCCGGGGAATTCCCAGATTCCAGAGGGATTCCAGAGGGATTCCCAGAATTCCAGAGGGATTACAGGGGAATTCCAGAGGTATTTCCGGATTCCAGAGGAGTTCCAGGGGAACTCCAGAATTCCAGAGGGATTCTCAGAATTCCAGAGGGATTCCCGAGGAGTTCCAGGGGAATTCCCGAATTCCAGAGGGATTCTCAGAATTCCAGAGGGATTCCAGAGAAATTCCAGAGAAATTCCTGGAATTCCAGAGGGATTCCAGGGGGATTCCCAGAATTCCAGAGTGATTCCCAGAATTCCAGAGGGATTCCAGAATTCCAGAGGAATTCCAGAGGAATTCCTGGAATTCCAGAGGAACTCCAGAATTCCAGAGGGATTCTCAAATTCCCGGGGGAAAAAATCCAGGAGGAAAAAATTCCAAAGGGGAAAAAATTTCCAGGTGGGAAAATTCCCAAGGAAAACCCCAAAATCTGGGAATTCCTGGCGGGAAAAAAACCCCAAATCCAAGGGAAATTCCCCAAATCCAGGGAAAATTCCCAAATCCAAGGAAAATTCCCAAAATACTGGAAAAAATCCATGGAATTCTCAGCAGGAAAAGCCCAAAAATCTGGGAATTCCTGGCGGGAAATAAACCCCAAATCCAAGGGAAATTCCCCAAATCCAGGGAAAATTCCCAAATCCAAGGAAAATTCCCCAAATTCCTGGAAAATTCCCAAATCCATGGAATTCCAAGAGGAAAACCCCCAAAATCTTGGAATTCCAGCAGAAAAAAACCCCAAATCCAGGGAAAATTCCCAAATCCAAGGAAAATTCCCCAAATTCCTGGAAAATTCCCAAATCCATGGAATTCCAAGAGGAAAACCCCCAAAATCTTGGAATTCCAGCAGAAAAAAACCCCAAATCCAGGGAAAATTCCCAAATCCAAGGAAAATTCCCCAAATTCCTGGAAAATTCCCAAATCCATGGAATTCCAACAGGAAAAACCCCAAAATCTTGGAATTCCAGCAGAAAAAAACCCCAAATCCAGGGAAAATTCCCCAAATCCAGGGAAAAATTCCCAAATCCCTGGAAAATTCCCAAAATACTGGAAAAAATCCATGGAATTCTCAGCAGGAAAAACCCAAAAATCTGGGAATTCCTGGCAGGAAAAACCTCAAAATCCAAGGAAAATTCCCCAAATTCCTGTTGAAATTCCCAAATCCATGGAATTCCAACAGGAAAAACCCCAAAATCTGGGAATTCTGGGCAGGAAAATCCCCCAAAATCTGGGAATTCCAACAGGAAAAACCCCAAAATCCAAGGAAAATCCCCCAAATCCCTGGAAAATTCCCAAATCCTGGAATTCCAACAGGAAAAACCCCAAAATCTGGGAATTCCGGGCAGGAAAATCCCCCAAAATCTGGGAATTCCTGGCAGGGAAAACCACAAAATCCAAGGAAAATCCCCCAAAATCTGGGAATTCCAACAGGAAAAACCCCAAATCCCAGGAAAATTCCCAAATCCAAGGAATTCCAACAGGAAAATTCCCAAAATCTGGGAATTCCGGGCAGGAAAATCCCCCAAAATCTGGGAATTCCAACAGGAAAAACCCCAAATCCAAGGAAAATTCCTAAATTCCTGGAAAATTCCCAAATCCATGGAATTCCAGCAGGAAAAACCCCAAAATCTGGGAATTCTGGGCAGGAAAATCCCCCAAAATCTGGGAATTCCTGGCAGGGAAAACCCCAAATCCAAGGAAAATTCCCAAAATCTGGGAATTCCAACAGGAAAAATGCCAAAATCTGGGAATTCCAACAGGAAAAACCCCAAAATCCAAGGAAAATCCCCCAAATCCCTGGAAAATTCCCAAATCCCTGGAAAATCCTGGAATTCCCTGCGGGGCTGAAACTCCAGGAAAAGCTGGAAAAATCCTTTCCCGAGTTTTTTTTTCCCGGGATATTCCCGGTTTTTTTTTTTTTGTGTTCCCTCGGAAGGTGACGCGAGGCCTGGACGAGCTCCTGGCGGTTCCGGAATGTTCCGGAGCCGTCCTGGAAAAATTCCCAAGACTTTTCCGGAGTCTCCTGGTGAGGCTCGGATGCTCCGTGGGCGTCCGGATCCCGAAATTCCTGCAGGGGAAGGAAAAAGGCGGAAAAGAGGCCTGGGGGTACGGAAAAACGGGAATAAGACGGGAGTGCGGGGGGAAAAAATGGGAATTTGGGGGGAAATATGGGAATTTTAGGGGGGAAAATGGGAATTTTGGGGGAAAAAAGGGGAATTTTAGGGGGGAAAATGGGAATTTTGGGGAATAAAATGGGAATTTTGGGGTGGAAAATGGGAATAAAATGGGAATTTGGGGGAAAAATGGGAATTTTGGGGGAAAAAATGGGAATTTGGGGGG